>JBBPQW010000093.1:0-45829 GCA_038092695.1 Boletus rubropictus | reverse complement strand
TCCGGAAAGAGCAAGTACTCAGGTAGATACCTCGTTTTCTCCTCTTGCAAAAGAGTGCTCTGACACCGTCCGTAGAGATATTACCGCCGCGCAGAGTGATCTCAGAGGTGGGTCCGAAAACGTCCTCAACCAGCACGTTTGTCATTGATGATCCCGTTGTTGTTTGTGTTTTTCTTGGTTTCCTCGCTAGCTCTTGTGACGCGTGTGCATAGCGTTCAAGCCGACGTCGAGAGGCTCACGTCCGAGAACGCAACACTTCAGACGTATATCGACAACCTGACGATGCAGATGGCGAGGAGAAAGTGAGGATGGTGCAGAGAAGGACGGACGCGAAAGAACTTTTTGAAGAATGTTCGTCTGTTTGCCATTCACGAATCAGCCTGGTCAGTGGTCACTACCTAGCGTGATAGCTGTAGGTCTGATGCGTCTCGTGGGGCATCAGCGGTTCGAAAAAAAAGAGGGAGGGGAGGAGGGGACTTGCGTTCACTTTTTTCTCCTTGCAGTTATACCCGACATTTCCGGGGGGGGCGTCCTGCTCGGTGCTAGGGAAGCCCTGAAAACTTTGAGCGAGGCAAGATCGGGCGTCTTTACCGGTCCCTACTGTCGTCGACAGGGTGGCCATGTACTAGTGTCTAGCATCCGATGGAAAGTCTGCCGCGATGGCGATATCTCATCACTCATGCCAAACGGTGCAACCTCACTGGATAACTATCTACTCATGCCTAAAGGTGCTGCGTGTGCGAAGGGTACCTAGTCCCTTCCACCTCAGATCTCTTGCAATTCCGCCTCACCCCCTTGAGGGTACCCTCGGTACGTCTGGGGAGCATACAATTAGCTGAATGAACCACATATTTTTCGACGGAACAGTGCCATACGAAGATCCGGGAGATCGTGCCTCAGGTTCTGGGGACACGATCTTTTGTAAAGACCGATAATTCCACACCCCGAGTAAAATTACGATTTCTCGGAACCAGGAGAAATGATGGCGAAAGTCGTACGCATTCAGTCGTTCTGTTCTGATCCCTGCCAGCGAGAGGTACGATACCACATACCAGGTACATCTTACGGTCGCTTGATTTGCCCTGTCAGGCAACCCCTACAGCAACGTCGTGAGTACTTTCAAGGACTACGACAAGGCGACCCACGAGTGGGCAGCAAAGGCGATTCCCTATTCTTTCGCGGCAGCGATAACTTGGGGAACGCAATATCAGTCTACGTCCAAGAGTCGATCGCGTCCTTCCCTGCCTCCTCGCGCTTATAGCTTGTCTGAGAAGAGACCGAGTTCGATCTCCACAACGCTAATCGGGTGAATATACAAAAGAAACTTTGACTTGCCACCGCGTTGCATTCAGACATCCCGATGTAGTTCAACTTGCCTTGTCTCTTGAGTCCCGCGAGGGCTGCTATGGATCCTTCCACGGGAACGTTGGAATCTATATAGGCACTGGAACAAGTTGAGGCTCTCGTTGACCGCATTGGCGCTCTGCCAAAAGTTCTTTGGCCTGGAAAACAAGATTTCGATGGGGAAATGCTCCGATTGGTCAACGTACGGGCCATCTGTTTGAAGCAGACAGGATTTAAGCCCTCCCTGGGATAAACGATAGGGTGTTCGTCTCGAGGTTAATTGTGGCCGTAGAACTCTCCAGAGGAGCGTATCAAATCGGGACTGCCACAAGCTATCAGAGATCGACCACGAGGAGCTAGGTTCTCAGCGACCCCCAAGTCGTTGCATGAGTTATGGCGCGACTTGCGATGAGTTTTACGGCTGGGGCGAGTAAAACTGACGAGGTTCAAGCAGTTCAGTTCACCGAGTCTATCACCCAAAAACTTGCGCGTTTGTGATCCGACATGACCCTAGTGCTCTTTGGACAGGTTTCTATTACATCTAGGTATCTCCAAAAACACTAGGAATGTATCCTGATGGCCAGTAACTTTGTTGATGTCCGACATACCGATGAACGGAGCATCGCACGCACATTCTACACATATCCGTAGCACGTAACATGGTGGGGTGGAATTCAAAGGAGACAAACAAGCGCGACGACATCAAGCTCAGTCGCGCAATTTCATGCAGGCAAGGTGTGGGACGTCAAGAAAAGAAAAGTCGAGGTTCCCATCATTCACGAGTCGCGCTAGCTCGTCCTCGACGACCGTCCGGTCATCCAAAGTTCGATGGCTAGGGGCGTTATCGGGAGATACGGTGTGTGGTGTGCGAAATAAGAATGGAATGGCAGAGAGCTCCGAAAGTGTGTCGGGAAAGAAGTCGAGACGTAGACATGGGATGGTCGAGTTCCCTCTCGAACCTGAATCGGACATCGCGTGAGGGCCAGATGAGACCTTGTCTGGGGTGCCTGTACATTAGAGTGGCGCATATACGCAGATTCGTTCGGAGACACTCGTATCACCTTGGCCTGACTTTGTCGAACAAAGTATACACGTAAAGTTGGACTGCTTTCCACGGCCCTGATTGCAGACGAGGAAAGAAGGATTTTCGAACGAGGTATTCTTGTCCTGGCGACCTTTGGTTGCAAAGAGATCAACGAAGCTAATACCAGACAAAGTCAATAGTAGGGAAGAACAGGGCTGCGCCAAACCTCGACTGGTGCCGAGGTACCACCTGGCATGCGGGAGTTTCAATCCTGTTTGACTCCGTGAAGGTGTCTTCGTCAAAAACGGTGTCGGAAGAAGCCTCCAAGTCATTCAAGTCGTCACCACCGAGGGAATAGACCAGCGTGTCATCAGAGGGCAAGTCAGGAGCTGCTTCAGGTTCAATAGACGGCTCTCGTTTCGGCGCAATCGTCGGGCAGAATGACAGGTCGTATGAACCGCCTGGTATTGGCTGTCCCAGTTTTTTCGCGCATGTCCTTCTACGGATGAACCAGTTGTCAACCAAGCGAGGGTTTGCATTGCGGGAAATTGCCCATGATCGCCTGGACTTGACCGAGGGCACGCGTGGGTTGGCTCGCCAGATGGACCACAGTTCTTCCAGGACGGAGCTCTTGAGATGCTCCCTTGCCGGCCGTCGGGGGCGCGTGTCGTTGTTCGTGGTGTTTTGCGGGTAAGCGACAAACGTGTGCTCGGGTTCCGAGAGGATTGTCTCTTCGCAGAACATCGAGGGTCGCATTCAAAAGCAAAGTGCAAGGTCAGCTGACCTTGTGTGTTGACAGCGGTCGGTATCAATTCGATTGATCTGTCTAGACTTATACTGAATATCAAAGCCCGCCCTCGTCGCGGTCTCCAGCCATCCCTGCATCCGTAAAAGAATGGTTTGTCTTGTTAGACAGTCACCTATTCCAAGTCATGGATGGTATCAAATCCGCCGATATTTCATCTTGCCACGCATGTTACCCTGGAATCTCGGTCCCCTACATGTATATCCTTATCGCCGAAAAGTCAAAGTACGCATCATAGAAGCTATCTGGGTTTGTGTTGACAAAGTCTGCAAGGGAGAAGTGAACACAGGCAGAATCGGATTCGTTTAACCGTACTGACTGTTGCACGTGTCAGGACAACCAGACGTTGGGTATACAGCACCAGCCCAGTCACCGCCTAAAAATTATCCCGACGTCAGTAACAATTACGTGCACGGTCGAAAAGACGGTCGTACAGAACGTGAGGTTGATAACAATGTTGTGGGCACCGAAACGCTCGGCAAAGTCACACTTATCATTTGTCCAAGCAGCGGCAGGCAGACCCTGTAAAAGAGTCGTCGGAAATGAGTATCCGTTGGCAAAAGCACGTACCCAAGAGTCTGGTTCAATATCGTCATCGAACGAGCTGAATTCGACCTGGCTAGGAACCGAACTGTCATTTCGAGACCAAAACCATACTCTGATCTCGCTGTTGGTGCGTTCCATAGCATACCTATTGTGGATGTCAGCACCCTTATGATTAGTGAAATCAGGTCATACCATCCCCCTTCGTTGGAGTTGAATGAAGGCCCAAAGCTCGTCGGATCGGAAAATATGACACCGCAACCATCGTTTCCTGTCTCGTATGCTGCACAATTCGTGTCTAATGACTTACTAGAAGATTGTGAAGAACGGGCAGGATGGAGAACATGGTTGGTACAAACCCAGTCATATATCGTGACGATGGCATATGGCAGTCTGACGAAAAGGTTAATCAGCAAAAGTACCCGCAAGGTAAATCTCTTACTGGACCCAGTGTGGAGGGATGCAGTGTTTGGTGTTACATTATTCACCCCTTCAACGATATCGACCTCGCCCTACAGTACATGACAGCCTGTTCCAGAAACGAAGAATCCAAAATGACCTACCTGGTTGGGCCAATCAGACCCTACCTGCAAATGGAGACTTGGATGTGTAACAATCGCTGAAAGGGCAAGGGGCTCACAGTCCAGACGGCTGGCCACGTTCTGAATACGATTTACCAGACGTGAACAGAGCAGGGTGTGGTTTGGTGGCTCACCCGCATCCTTCTGGCATGTGACGTATGTCGAAGCTATGGAGATGTGATTACAAAGGGTATGATGAGGAGGTCGCTGACATACATCGCGGCAAACGTTGAAAACTGTCTGATGGAGGTGATACGGACTGATTTCCTACCAGGATCGGATGGTAGGAGATACGTCGAATGATCTGCGCGCAAGATGAACGTGTCATCCGAGGCATAGGTGAGATTGTACTCTTGAGCGACTAGCTGATCGACGTAGGTGCTGAGACGTGATCGGTAAGAGCAGGCGACAAGACGATGAAAGAGGCGCAAACACTCTGCCGTGAGTTGGGTCCGCGCCGTCGTAGAAACTAAACTCGTCGTAAAAGGTTGTGCCAGCGATGTCTAGTGACTTGGAGTAAGTATAGCAGCGGCGAGCGCAGAGAAAAAAAGTGGCGATGAAGAACATAAAAGACCTCATGGCAGAGGGAGCGACTAACCTGCGCGCACTGGGGGTACAGTATATTTATGAGGAAGAGAAAGGGTCAGCCGCAGGGTCGGCCATGACACGCAGATAAACAAGGGCAAACACAATATCAGACGAGCAGTGATTACATAATGATTACACAAGCAGGATGAACAGCAGCCTCATCTCCCTGCCAGCCAGACTCGTCCTCCTCCTCCGCCGTCTCGTCAATGTCATCTCCCTTACAAACAAATACCTCCTCTCATCCCTCCACTATCCTTCCTCCGACTCTCCTTCGTCACGCTCCACCGAAGACGTCCTCCGCTCCTATCCGTCACGATCCGAGATATCCCTATCGTCTCTCCGACATCACGAGCAACGTCCTCCGAGCCTACCTCCTCCTCGTGGAAACACAGAGAATCACGATACGATCCATCGCTTAATGAATAACCCTACACTATTTGATCCTGCCAGAGTCCCGCGCTATCCTATCGTCCTCTGCCATGGTATTGCACTCCTTTCTCTCCAATACACATGCTTGAATTCGTTCCAGGGCTGTACGGGTTCGACGTGTGGGGTCCCGCATCATTCCCTAGCCTGCGTCTACATTATTGGTCGTCACTGTTATCCATTCTGAAGCACAAGCTCGGCGCCCAAGTCATCGTTACAGGAGTACCTGCGTAAGACCCGCGCCGCTCTTCCGATCAGTGTATTGACGCGTCGAATGTTTTCCAAAGAACTGGTTCCATTGCCTCGAGAGCAGAGAATCTCGACCGTATCCTCCAACACAAGGCACGCGGCAGAGGCATCAATCTCATGGCCCATTCCATGGGTGGACTCGATTGCCGATACCTGATAACTCATGTTCGACCAACCGACTACACCCCCCTATCGCTGACTTCCATAAGTACGCCCCACCGCGGAAGTCCCTTCATGGATTGGTGTGCGGTAAGCTTTCTCATTCACGCCATATAGATTGGACACAGATGAAAATCAAAATACGACCAGCAATATCTCGGTCTTGGACGCCGACAATATGAACACACGCAACAAACCATGAGCGATGCCCAACGACAAACTCAGCCAGAATCAGATCTGGTATCATCGACAGATGCTCAAAACAGCGCCTCCGAGAAACGCGAGACGACATTCCGTCCATCGCTATCTACCCTCCCCTCCTCGTTCACTACCCTTCTCCTCTCGCTCATCGACTCGCCCGCATATGCAAATTTAACGACTTCGTACCTGAACGACGTGTTCAACCCATCTACGCCCAACGATCCTCGCGTCAAGTACTTTAGCGTCGCATCGCGCATTGACGAGATGAACATCTGGCATCCACTCTTTCTTCCGAAAACAATTCTCGATGATGCCGAGAGGAAAGCAAGGGAAAGACTGAAAGCAGCAGCTGGGAATACGTCTTCGTACGACTCGACTGTCCCGTCATGGGAACGAGAGGACGAATGGGGCAACGATGGGCTTGTGACTGTCCAAAGCGCACGATGGGGTGAGTTTCTGGGCACCTTGAATGGTTGTGATCACTGGGAAATAAGGGGCGCGCGGGGGATGGAGCTGAACGTAGAGTTACCCTCCGGAATAGGCAGCCTCACGAATCGCATCACTGGAGAGGGGTGGACGCTGGGGGACTGGTCTAAGCTCATCGGTGCATGGAGGAAACAAGAAGACAGCGCCTCGGAGGGTCTCGAGCTTGCCCAGGCCACCGATATTGTTTCGTCAGAAACCGGGGAAAAACGGATTACACAACACAATCGCAACGATCCCATCATTAAGGAGTCGACAGACAAGCTCTCCGCAGTGTTTGATTGGATTATAGAACATGTTCCCACTACCTCGGGAAACACTTCGCCACCGAAAGAAAAGCTGCAGCCCGAGAAGACGGTCAGGGCTGACCTGACAACCAAGCTTGACTTGGAGCGGTTCTACGTCGCTCTGACTCGTAAACTGTATGATGAGGGCTTGTAATATTAATGTCACTTCATTACACAATCATTTGTACAAGAGTAAGTCTTTTGATAGGTCCCAGCTTCTGCAAGATGTCTGGGGATAAAAGTACATCCCAACCGACATTTTAGTTGGCGAGATCACGAGCAAAGTGGAAAAAGTCCACGCTCGAACCAGCAACACCATATTTATAAATCTGAAAGTAAAGACAGGACAAGCTCAATCGTTGAACGCGACCGACAATATCGTAAAGGACCTACAAAGTGCGAGGCAGCCCAACTGGAGAACAGAGCACGTTGGTAAGGCTCTGGCAGCCTCCCAAGCACGGCATCCAGGCCAATCTGATCGATCAATGTTTTCGGGATGGCTTTGCGCATGACGCCCTTCCTACTTGGCAGATCATTAAACAACTCTGAGTTTTCGAGCTCAGCTTGGAGATTGTTGAGCGAAATCGACAGCTCATCCGAGATCTGACTCCGTGGCTTTGCTCCTTGAAGGCGGGCATGCTCACGCCAGATGCACTGGAATTCAGCAGCTGCGTTTTCCGTGACCTTGGCTTGGATGTCCTTGACATAGTTCTTGTAGAACTCGGAGGGATTTCCATCCTTGAAGATCATGAGATCCACATATTCCTGGGTTGATAGCGCAAGACCGGCGAGAACTTCGAGAGATGAGCTAGTCACACCACCTAAAATGGAGTCAGATGATAGCCAAACACGAGAGGGAGAACAAGGCTTGCCCTTGTTTGCGCTGGAATCCTTGAACAGGACGACCCTACGTTTCTCCAAATGGAGTCGCGCTTGCTGTGTTATGAACAAGTTTGCACCCTCGACGATGTACTTGAAGTGAGGTTTACCCTCTGTGTCGCACATCGCAGCAACGTTAGACACGTTGATGGCCTCAGGGCGCCCACCGCAAGGCACAAACAAGTCTGCCTTGAATCTGAAATGTGCCGCGTTCCTGAAATCTGTGCCATCGAGAATAATCTCACCGGCTTTTATTAAGCATATCAGTGAAATCAGGAGAAAAGTCCAAGCACTAACGTACATGGCAACTTGATATCTTGTTCCTCGACCTTGACAAGGTACCCATCCTTGCTCAACTTGGATTTATTAAAGTTGGCGACAGGCACCCTCAGCTTGGCAAGGCGTACGAGTTCTTCACGGTTGATGCCAGCAGGATCTGCGAGAACACCACTGCCATCGATAACAGCAATAGTCTTGTCCGAACTGAGCAAGATCTCATCTACGTTTTCTCGTGAGGGGGTGATCAAGACGTAAGTACGTATACGTACTGGAACCGAGGTCACCGTCTAGCAACCAAACGTTGGTCAGAACACTCCCTAAGATCAAACGAGATGTACTCACCAGGACCACCAGTCTGGACCTTGGTCACGTCCTTTTCTCTGATACCAAGCTGCTTGTATATACCCAACACGTACTGTCGGATCGACAACGAGGTCATTCCATACGTATCGTGGGGCACACCACCGAGGAGTGCAGCGCTTTTGCCAGTGGTAAACGACATCCACCACTTTTCTGCACCACGTTTACGGGCGTGTACTGAGGGGATAGATCAGCGTTGTCGAACTAGATTCGTGAACCGCGTGCTTACGTGCTGCCCAGTCCATCATGTCCGCAGTACCCTCTGGAACGCGACTTATCAGCATGGCACATAAGCAAGAAAAGGGAGTACGAACCATCGGGCCCGAAAAAGAGTAGCTCAGGTTTACCGTAGAGGTCGATCAGACGTTCCTTGATTCCAGTGGTCTGCCCAGGTATCAGCATGTCTATGATGGCCTGCAAGGAATCATTAGAAACGCGCCTTGATGAATTCGTGAGACTTACATCCACGTAGTTTTCGAAACAAAGCCTGGGGTTAGCTCCAAGGCTGGACAGCAACGATACTTAGCTTCCGTCACACGAGAGAACGCAGATAACGTACGAGGGCAGAATAGTTCCCTTGGCGCCTCCTTCAGGTATATCCTTGTTCTTCAACGACTGCGTAGAAGCCAATCCATAGTTTTCGTCAAACAGCATCCTCTGGTTGATGGAATAGTTCCTACGGAAATGATTAGGACAAAATGTTGCAAGATTCCAACCCGCTACACTTACTCCTTATTCCGAGACAAAACGATACGGATACCGCCGCGAGCAACATCTCTGAAGCGGATGTGGAATCCACGGAATTCGTTTCCAATGACAAGGAACATCCCAAACGGCTTCTTCGGGTATTCTACTTCTGGCAGGAAATTTGGTGTAAGGCGGAAAGCAAGAGCAACCTTGGTTGGTTGATAAAAGTTGGTTTTGAGAACATGCCTGGCAAGCACAGTCGTCAACAAAAACCGTATCCCGAAGCGAAGCGAAACGAACAACGCACTTGTTGAAAATCAAGAAACTCTCGAGAACTTGCAAATCCTGCTTGCTGAGAACTGTGCGTCTGATCTTGTCGTATAACTCCTCGTCCGTGAGAGGCTGAATATTCTGCAACCGCTGGAACGACAAGGTAGGCCTGATCTACTTGGTTAGGCGATTGCTCGACGACGCTGACCGCAGACGTACTTGAGTGACTCATCATCGACGACAGGGTAGTGGACCATGGCAAAGTTTACATAGAGCAGGCGTATCTACGATGCCTTGAGGACATTTCTCGCGATTAGTTTCAGCCAGACCCACCAGTTCTGAATGAGCATGGATGACCTGGGCTATACTCTCCCGCGTAAAGGTCTCTTCTCTGAAACGCCTTTTGATATCATTGAGGACCTCCGCATGGGAGGGGTTCGATTCGTCCAAAACGTTTCTCAAATGGAGATATGCAGGCCCGAGACGATTGCAAAAATGCTGTGCAAAGACCCAGCCACAGTCTAACGACACAAGCGGTTAGACTGGTACCCAAGCTGACATGGTGAATACTCACAAGCGTACGTAGCTTCCTGAACGGCGTGGTTCGAGTTTTCGGGATTGAGAAAGAATGGGTTGTCAGGAAGGCAGTAGAGCAAAGAGGCTTCTTTCATGACTTGGAAGATCGAGCTCTCGATCGGAGCAGCAGTAGAGTTAGGCATGGGGTTAAGATACAAGGATATGATCGTGACACCGTTGGAGAACTGCTCTACATACTTGCGGGCCGAGTAAAGCTGGTAGTAGTGGTAAAGATTGGAAAGCGCACTAAAGGATAGGTGATTACCCGTCCAGGACGTTGGGAGTGGGAGTGAGAGCATACCTGAAGAAGCGAGATGTGCTGCCCATCTTGTAGCCAATGACGAGACGCCTCTCGCGAGTACCCTCGACTTCGAAGACTTCCATGACGGGGCCAAAACGGTTTTCAACCTCCCACACTATCTTCTGGTATATCTCGAGGGTGTTTTCGCTGGCCTTTTCGAGGAAGACGGGATCAGAGACCGAACGGATGTCCGTAAGACCATCGGAACGCGATGACGGGAGAGGTTGCGCAGGGAAGTGGCACTTTGTGACGAAGTAACAACGGAGTTGCTGCGAGGCGGTCACGGAAATAGAACCGGTAGCACGGAAGGTCTCGAGACGATAGCAATTGGCCGGGGTTGACTTGTCGAGGAACAAGGCATCGATCCTGGAGAGTAAGGGTGAGTGGATCAAGGACACGATGCGTTCAAACATACCTGGCTTCACAGGTAGCGCCGGGACCTTCGGTGGACGTCAGGCCGGGGCGACTTGTGTGGATAAAAGTGGCGCCGTTTCCTTTCTCGTCGATTCGCTCGAGGTCGATGACCAGCTTAGTCGGGTCGTGTTTGGTGAAGGCGAGCACTTTGGCGCCAAAGAGGGCGATGATGTGATCGGATATGACGGAGGGGGATTCGTTCTGGAAGTACGTGTCGTCGATGCCGAGGTGGGAGTAGAACCAGTTGACCTCATTCGCGACCAGCTCGCGGGGGATGAAACCCTGAAGTGATGAGACTAGATCAAGGGGGTGATCTGCGCACGAATGATGAGGATAGATCTGACCTTGGACGCGACGATGGCCTGGACCTTTGCACGCTGTTCTTCCTTGCCCTTGAACACTGGGGTAGTGTATCCGGGAAGATTTTTGAGGCGTTGGAGCGATGCCTCGCTGCCGGACTTGGGGGCGGCTTCAGAGCCATAAGGCTTGCCATTAGAACTGGGATGGAGGGGAGAGGAAGACATGCTGGATGAGAGAGTCAATGAGATCGGACGAGTATTTATACCAGTCTACCCCTGCCTGACCTGGCAATCTACCAAGATCCGCGACTACCCTGCTGTATTTATGTGCTCCTACTCCAGGTCTTTGATGACCCGGTCAAGATCCGTCCTCACGCTTTACCCCGCCCCAAAAACTGTGGGGGTGTTCCGGACAGACCCGCGCCTGGGAGACAAACCCCGACCTTGAGACCAGGGGCGACGAGGAGGAACCCAGATTGTATATCTACATCAGCTTACAACCCTCGTCTTTTTATCTCTACTACTGCATGTCCGCCAACCCATCCCGGACGTACTCGTCAAACAACGGCTTCCAAGTCTTGTGCCATCGACTCAGCGCCGGCCGCCCCTCCGCCACATCGCCTGCACCCCACATGATCCGCAGCTGGTCCAGCTCGCGTCGCGTTTCGTTGTCAGGGCATAAGATGTAAAACTCGCCCAAGCGTACGTGATCAAGCATGTAGAGCACCGAATCTTCCGCGCTCCAGGCCCCCCCTGGTTTCTCGCCGCCACAGCGAGCCGTCGACCCTGTAAAGGTCCATCCTGGCCTTGTAACACACACATGTTATTATATCCGATCATCGTACGGAACACGCAGAGCAGACGAGACTCACAAGAATAGGTGTGCGGTGACATTGCACGCAGGGCGTTCGCGCAGTTCATATGCCAATCCTTCTGTCAGACTCTTTACCGCCGCCTTGGTGGCGTTGTACGCTGGATTGCCTCTGTTGTTTCATATACCCTCAGTTGAAATTTATATCTGAATCTGAAACGGGTGTTACCCACGGAGGATTTGTGATTCCTTGCTTGGACCCAGTATTAATGACTATCGCCTGATTTTCTTGGTGTAACATCGACTACAAACCATTGGTGATCCAGCCGGCTTCAGTATACCCGTGGTGAAAACACATACGGGCACAAAGGTTTGCTGCACGTTCACAACTCTGAAACAAATGTCGGACGAGGAAATTCATTTCCGAGGACGAGGCAACGTACCCAAAAACGTTGACCTCAAAGGTACTTCGCCAATTATCAAGCAACTCCCAGGATTTAGTATCTGGACCAATCGCAGCATTGTTCATCAGAACGGCAACCTGACGAACCGTCAAGGGTGTTCGAGCAGTCCATCAGGTGGCCGTAAGGCGGCTCACCTCTCCCCAAGCTTCATACACCTTGTCACGCAGACGCTGAACGTCGTCAATCTTGGAGACATCGGTGGGAACGATGAGGACGTTGGCATCACCCGCGATGGCAGCCACTTCCTTCCCCGTCTCGACAAGTACGTCCTCCAAGACATCAGCGAGCGCGATCTTCAGGCCCGCTCTAAGCGATACGCAACAAGGTTACGTGACCCAAGAGTCGATCAGCGCCAAAAGAGGGTACCACACGTCGATAGCAAAAGATAGATTATTCTTTGTCGTGTTGAACGAGAGAAACGACTGCGCACCTCGCCAGCTCGATAGCAGTGGCTCTCCCGATGCCGTTCGCAGCACCAGTGATGACCGCGACTCTGCCAGCGTGGACGACAGGATGGACATCGCTGTCGACGGGCTCGAGGGCCTCAAAACGCCTGTGGGACGAGGTAGTACTACGAATGGGGAGAGGTGGTGAACCGCGGTCCCGAGGCATGGTGATGCGGTGATATTGCTGAGGGAGATGAGACGTCGACAACGAACTCGTTCCAAGGTGGATTACTTGACGCTAACTATCGGTAGCTGTCTTGTTCAGGACAACTTCGGAGGCGTATTATATATACCACGGGATTAAATCCGACACAACGGTGTCTGGGGGAACACAGGCTGAGACCCCAGATCGATTGCGCATGTACAAGTATGTTACACGAATAGGCGTGATCAAACCTAGACAGCACGGGTAACCAGGCGAGGAACACTATTCAACACATCACCCCTCCCTCGCCCCCTCACCAAAATTGTACCCTATAGGTGTCTCGATCCCCATCTTCTTCCGGACCACCTCAAACGTCTTCAGCATCTTGCGCCGCGCTCCCAGCGCTGCCACACCCTTGGCCTCCAATCCTGCATCATCAAGGATTACCATGTCTTGCCACTTCATCTTCTCAAAGTTCGGTGTATACTTGTGTAGCCTCAGGCTCCTGAGCCAGGCCGGGATATCGTTGAGCAGCGTGGGATCAATTTCGTCTTCCTCCTTCCTAGCTCCGCTCCCCCCGCTGCTGTTTCCACCTGAAGAGCCTGTCTTCGGAATCCCAGGTGACCGACCGCCACCGCGGCCCCTGTTGTTGCTATTGCTATTGCTGCTGTTGCTGCTGCTACCTTGCATCGCAGCCTGCTGCAGGCTCAACCAGCTCTGTGGCGTGAATCCTGCAGCCATCTGAGCCGCCAGCATCTGCGCCTCGGGCGTCATCCCCAGCGCGTTTATGTGTGCTTGTAGATTCAACATGTTCATCTGCAGAGGGTTCATGCCCGCCAACAAACCTGCAGAGGGCAACCCCATGCCCAGTCCAGGGCTACCCAGCCCCCCCATGCTAAATCCACCCATACCGAGTCCATTCAAAGACGTATTGGGCTCCTCGCCAAACCTGTTTGGGGTAGGCGGCGCGGGGCTCCTGATACCATTCCACTGCCCATGTTGGGCATTAGCGAACTGTGCATTGTTACCGGCGGGAGCTGGTGCAGCGTTCTTGCGCTGAGCCGATTGCTGAGAGGAAACAAGATTGCCATCGTTGTCATAGACACTACTGTTCTGGCTTGCAGCGTCCGAAGTGGTCCCGTTGGCGTTCCCACTCGTCTTCGAAGGACGACGAAACGACTTTGGATCGGCCATGAGAGGAACTCGGGGGCCAGATCCATTCCAATCATTGAGCTTGGCAGCAGCGGCGTCCAGGTTCTGAGTGCTTTGTGCATCTTTTCCAAACATAGGAATCAGTGGGGTATTGACGTTGCTCGCCCAGCTGTCGCCAACCATCGGGGACAGCGCTTCTACGCGAGGAGTTCCGAGAGAACCACCAAACTCTGTGCTCTTGGGTCTCGAAGCGCTGTTGGGAACAACGATCTCCTGTGCGTGAGAGTTAGGATTCTGCTCGGCAACTTGGCTGAGAGCGGAACCCCATGTGGTGCGGATCTCACCGCTGGTAGTAGCCAAGATAGGAGCAGAAATACGATGTGCGGCGTTGCTGGCTTTGAGTTTTGCCCTTTGATGGGCGAGAGTTGCGGCAGCGTCGTTGTTGGATCCTAGCGCAGCGGAGTCGGGGGAAAGAAATCCGGATGAACCATCCAGGGCGAGTGACTGTCGGTTTTGGCTACCGCTGAATACACGGGGAGAAGATGGCATAGAAGACTTCAGCGATGGCGACTTTATAGTCATCTGAGCAAGCTTGGCTTCCATCTGGTTTTGCATCGAACCTGTATGACGAGTTTAGCATGATTGCAAGTCAGTTGCAGGAGAAGTTTACCTCCAACCGCTGGGCTGAGTAATGCAGTCATTGGATCCGATCTGGCCATCTGCTGGAGAACGGTGATGAAAAATCTGATTTGAACTTGGGTAGACTGCTGCAGAAGGCTGTAGAGAGCGGCGGTTCGCTCGGCTTCGGAAAGCACCTTGAACCCTAGGGGAGAGAGTGAGCGGGAGAAAGGAGGGGAGAGGAAAAATGAATGAACATTGTTCGATTGCACTCAACTCCTCTTTGAAATTGACATCCAAGGAAGCGGCAGCCATATCTTCCAGGGTTTCTTCGTAATTCTGAAGATTCTCAAACCATTGGTCGATGGCTTCCGACTCGGGCGTTTGGAACATGGTGGCACTGCTGAGTAGCTCGCTCGTAGGACGGGCGCCGCTACCACCGCCGAGCGGTCGGGGGGAAGCAGGGACGAGCGTCTGACGAGGACCCATGGAAGCACGTGCGGCGGTTGAAGAGCGGCTGTTTTCTGGGTTGAGAGGGGAAGGAGAAGGGCTGGAAGGAGGGCGAAGCGCTGCCATTATATGCGTGATGGAAAATGTGGCCAAACGAGAAAAGATCCGCTAGCGGTGAAAGGAAGGATGATATGAGGAGATCGAGTCAGGTAGATAGGTTGTTCCTGATCCTTGAGGGAACGTGGAAAGGGTGTGCTCAAGTCCAAGAGACGGGAGAGCTGGGCGTCGAGGATGGCGTGCGGACCTGGCTAGAAGCAAGAGCACGCTTTGGCAGGTAGATACTGCTGCGTCGTGTCTAGACGAGACCAGCGGAACCTGCCGGTCTAGGATGGAAAGAACAAGAAACAAAAACAAAAAAAAAGAGTCAGGGCCTGCGGGGACGAGGCGTGAGCAATAACCGACCAAGTAAATTCAGGCCTGACGCAGCGGAGTTTAAATCCTGCCTTGCCTCTCGTCATGAAGGCATTCCAGCAGGTCCCCGTCATGCAAGCCAAATATTCTCTTGCTCTTCCATTCATCACTCTGACTTGTACTGCCCTAGCGACTTGACGAACGCGACAAGTACAGATCCTGCCTTGTACCGCGCGCTCGCCGCCGAAATACGCGCTGCCTGCGTTGATGTCGGTTTCTTCTACGGTCGGTCCTCCTTTCTCGCCCGAACACCCCGCAGACCCCCCCAGCAGTCAGAAACCATGGCATACCTGAACCCATCATTCAGGCTACCATCGACAGTGCCAGCCGGTTCTTTGCACTCCCGACCACGACAAAGCTCAAGGTCGGTCACGTGTTGTATCTCACGTCTCGCGATCGACCAGTCCTCAGCTGAATATCCGTAACACGCCCAGCTTCAAAGGGTACACCCCTCTCCTCGGCGAAAACACCAACCCAAACAACAAGGGGGATCTGCACGAGGGCTTTGACGTCGGATGGGAATCTATAGATTCTGCCACGCAGCTTCACCAAGCTGGTCCAATGGCAGGGGCAAATGTGTGGCCAGAAGATCTTCCCGGCTTTCGGGAGGACGTCCTTGCTTACTAGTATCTCCACCCGCCCCGTAGTTTTAATGCGTTCTTACTGGTCCACGTGCAGCCACGCTACCGTGAAACTAGGGCAATCTTTATTCCCTCTCTTCGCTGTCGCTCTGGGTCTCTCAGAGAACTTCTTTGACGACAAGGTATGTCTTATTCGCATTGTCAGGTATATCCACGCGACACGTACTCTCAGGTAACCAAGCCTGCAGCAATCATGCGGTTGCTTCATTATCCCCCTCAGCCTGCGGTTCCTCTTGAGGGTGTGGAAGGCATTGGCGCCCATACCGAGTACGTTCGAGCATCCCATAGCTGACCTGTCTGCTCATCTCCGCACCAGCTACGAGGTGACCCGTAGCAACCATCTTGAGCACAACCCCATTCTGATCCATAGTCAACCAGTGCTTCACCATCCTCTGGCAGGACGATGTTCCGGCTTTGCAAGTGATGAACACCAACGGAGACTGGATCGACGCAGTTCCCGTTCCCGGTTGTCTTGTTGTCAAGTATGATCATGCATGCTTTGCGTCACGACTTGCGATGAACGGTCCTGTCTAGTCTCGGAGACCAATTCGCCCGCTGGACCAGTAAGTCTATTCATCAATTCATCTACAACCCCCCGACGCTCCTGTAGACGACGTGTTCAAGTCGACCCTGCATCGCGCCATCAATGCATCTGGCCAAGAAAGATACTCGATGCCTCTATTTTTCGGAACTGATTATGACGTGAAATTGGAGGTGAGTCTCTTCATCTGTGGCTCTTGCCATGGTCTAAGTCTGCGCTCAAGCCTATCCTGGGATGTGTTACCGAAACTAACCCGGTGAAATATGAGGTGGTCACTGCCGGGGACTACGTAAAGTCACGCTTGGAGGCGACTTATGCACACAAGGGTGATTTTGAAGCATAATGGATGTCTGTAGCGTGATGCAGAGATTGGTACAATACAGACTTGTCGTACCAGGCGCATCGACGCACAAGTCCTGTCTCCTCTTCCTTGTACCTGTGTATAATAGTCATCCACAAGAAATTAAAGATCCACCGGAGTACAGTAAAACACGTCAGAATTCTTGCATGAGGACAGCGGAAAATTCACGCACGAGCCCGTTCACTGTATACCCGATGAAGTTGAGGCGTAATGCGACATTTGGACGAGATCAGATCAACTCCGGATCCCGAGGTAGTACCAACCAGGCGCCAGTTCGCTCCGTGGAGCATATGCACGTTGGTCCGAATACGTACTCGACGCAGTGCGATGTGCCGTACTCCGAGGCAACGCATGGAAGAAGGTCGTTAGTATTATTACACACATGTCGCTCTCGGAGAGTAAATAAGAAAAAAGGGCATCTTCGATGGCGTTCACAACCAACAAAAAGAAGACTAGATCTCTCAAGCTCCCCCATGTTTGGCGAACCACAGCTCTAATATGAACTGGCGACTTGGCCCACTCTCCCTCCGTCGACCAGCCAGACAGCGCCATTGACGTATGCACCAGCGCGTCCGGCGAGAAACAAGATTGGACCCGCTATGTCGGCTAACGTTCCCGGACGACCGAGGGGAACAGACCGAGCGAGAGTTGTCGGCGTCAGGTGCTCCAGATTAGTCATTTCTGCACAAAAAAAGAGACGGTCAAGCCAAACATTGTTTCCGATTCTAAAAAAAAATACATACCACTGGGCCACACGCCTGGCTAGTTGTCCAGAAAGGATAAGTTTGGTTATTTGAAAAAGGAAAAAGGACGTAATGAGGGTAAATGTACGTACGCACAAGATATTACTTCGAATATTCCAATCAGCGAGCAGGTTCGCGAGTAGCTTCCCGAGGTGTGTGCAGGCATGTTTCGCCAGGGTATAGGAAACAGAGAGGATGCGCGCATCTACTCTGAAGGAGCCAGAGGATGACACAGTGATAACTTGAGACACAGGTGCAGGACAGCCTTTTCCCGAAGCCGCTAGTGAGGTTGTAGGTCCGTCCGTCGGTGATGAAGCCATAGGCGACGGTGGCAATGAGTAATACGGCGTAGGAGATTCAGCAGATAACGGGACCCGGCGCGACGCTTCCTCGCTGGTTGTACCACTCAACGAATTGTTCAGCTTTGTGGCCAGTATTGGGGGGAAAACCCCCCGTCTTAAATTCCCAAAATGGAGTAACTCGAGAAATGCGACCGTCGTAAAGTAAACTGCGGTCACGTTTGTTTCAAACGTCTCTGCAAATCCGTCGGGACCACCCGTTTTCCAGAGGGCATCCTGAAATGATTTGATGGATGGTGCTGATTCTTCTCTCGGTAAATGTGTGCCGTCGAGCGGGGAGGGTAGGTGAGAGGGGAGCAGGTTACGTGCTATCCCGGCATTATTTACAAGAAGATCGATATACCCCTGTTGAGACTTGATGGTCTGCGCCATCGACAGAAGAGAGTCTCGGGAGGTAATGTCGCCTTGAAGGGGGATAATCTTTCCGTGTCTCTGTATCGAGTTACTCAGGGGTTAGCAAGGAAGTGATGAAAAGCGACAAACATTGTTTTCCCGGGCAGCCTTCTGCAAGACGTCGAGACGACGTCCAATAATGTATACGGTGGCACCGTTGTGCTCTAACGATGTGGCAATCATGAGTCCTATTCCTTGGGCGGACGGATGGTAGTCGCGACAGAAACAATAATTATGGAACAATACCTGTTCCCCCTCCCGTGACCACGGCTACTTGTCCTTCTACGCTGAACAAACAGCTTGGATCCGTTGGCAAGCTCATGTGTGGATTTGGGAGGAATGAGAGATAGGGAACGGATCTTGGGAGCTGGGACGGTGGGTAAAATACCAGCCACCAATAGAACGAGATTTTTTGAATAGATATAGCATTCTTCTAGCCCAAATTGACGACACCCGCTGTGACATATGAAAGCGGTGGTTCGACAGCCAAACGTGCAGGTCCGTCAGGGCTATCATAGAAGGGTCTGTACGGCGAGGGCTAATTTCATTTGGTCAACATGATTGAGTGGAGGCGTGCCACGGTCAGATCTCGGACTCCAAGTTCTTCGCCGGCGGGTCCCAGCACTTTCGCAGCACTTTATGGCTTCAGATAGCTCGCCACGGTGCAGTTCTACACGGACCACGTTTCGGGGGTGAGTCGGCGGGACTGTCTGCAGAGATCATGAGTGACGCCCTTGCTCTGTTGTTTCATCAGCGAAAGTTCGCATCTCGGTAATATTTGGACGTATCGGGCCTCTGCGAAGTTCCCAGGTGGTGGGCGGCGTGTGTGCGTACGTACTGACACCGCATTCATGGATTGTGCGAGTGGTGGGCTTTAAGGAGCCCATCTAACTGATATCGCATGGCTGGTTTCCTTTTTTGATCCATACAAACTATGCCTCCATGTATTTATCGCCAGCGTGCTACACCTCATGATGTTATCTTACAAAAGCATCACGCCAAGCCCTCCTATGGTAGCCAAGACGCAGGCCACAACCGACACGACGGTCGATCCCGAGCTTGCTGAAGAGGTCGTCCCTGTCGCACTACTGCTCGCCGAGCTAGAGGGCGACACGACAGTGCTGGCGTTTCCTGCGCTGAAAACTCTGACATAACTAATCTCAAAGTAGGCATTGTCATAGCCAGTCGCTGGGCCAATGACATAGTCATTGTAGCAGACGCCTGTGCATGTCCGATTGAAGATGGTAGGATCTCCGGCTTTCGTGATGAAGCATCGCGTGAGCAGCTGCAAATCGAATTCGTTCCCATCACTCACCAAAACCTGATTCATACTCAGCACAAATTCCATCCTCGGAGTCAGGCGAAAAAGGACGCACCTCCACAAAGTGTCACATCGAAAATGAGCTGCTGGGGTTGGAAGAACTCTTGGACGTTGCAGCCCGTGTTAGGCCAATTGCCGACTGGAGTACCCAAGGAGGACGTGTCAATCGTGCTCTCGTTATTTGACAGTGCGTTTGGTATTTGGGTACGCTAAGTAATCGTGGTCGAGATGAAGCGCGGTCTGGATCAAGTGTACTACCAACCGGGAAGAACCATATGCTGGGGACGGTGGGAAATGAGGGCCCTATCCAGTCCAAGGGTGACTGGCGTACCTGATACCACTTGTTGCAAATTCCGTCACAAATGCTCCCCCACTGATGGTGGCAAACCCAGCTCCGAACGACGCCGAAGATGGATCCACGACAACACACCCCTGATTTTCATTGGTGTTATAGGCACAATTGGTGCTAGTAACGATGGTCGACGTTTCGTTAGGTGAAACTTGCGTGCATCCCTGAAGATAGAAAGTGTGAAACACGTTCGAGCGACGGATAAAAGGTACAAACAGGTTCGGTGTGTAAAGACATCAGATTGTTTGTTTGCAGGTTGACACCTTCGAATGTATCGATTTCTCCTCCTTGAGGCCATTGGATTGCCTGGCTATGAAGATGGACGCGTTTGCATGATTTCTGGGAACAAAGGATCTCACCTACCTCCACCAAGCAGGCCAGACGGAACACTGGTTAGAGTAGTTATGATCACCGTCGCAGCACGCAACTGGTCAAGCTCACGCCATAGGGTACATGATACATGTCAGTCACCCATACGCTACCTACAGCGTAGCTGTCGTTGCTGGCGATTCGGACAGTGTTTCGTTTGTCAGGGTACGGAACCTAATTACCGAGAGGGGTGCGGGATGAGCACATACGTGAAATGCGTGCCAACGTCCTTACGGTCGTGAAATTGTCGACCCTGATGAATGCATGAGATGTGGTTGGATCGACATAAGTAAGGTTGTCGGCGAATGCGGTCTGGGCCGAGACAAAGCTGCACGAATCAGTATGATGGTAACATCGAACGCATTCAACCACCATTACATTGCATCTCCGTTCGTCAGATTGTCGTCTGTACAAGCCGTCGAATGTTGGGTTCAAGAAAAGGAGGAATGGACGTACAGTGATTGTAGAACGTCCAATCATCGAAAAAACTCGATCCGTAGTATTCTTTTACCAGCGAATACTGGGTTGCAGATGCACGGGGCAAAATGGCAAGGGCGATCGCGAGCGGATGAAGCCAGGTAGTTACAATTGGGACGTGCATTCTCGAGCCACACTAGGGCTCGATGGAGGAGCAAATGGGTCCTTTCGGTGCCCATGACGGCTGTTGCTGATCCGTATATGTTTTTGAAGGAGTTGAGGCTTAGTCTCGAGCCGTTATCCCCCGACTCCCACGAAGTAGGAGAGGGTTCTGTCTGCAGCAAATGGACCAGGCAGGCTGGATGGCTCGGGTGCCACCAAGAAACCCGACAATCTGTGCCTAGGCACAAGTTGCAGAATCTCGTTGGCCAGCACTGCGACAGCAGTCAGACGCCGAGTCGTGTTCATTGCAAAACGACCCACTTTGCGCTCTTCAAAAATGCCAGTCTAACTTGCTTTGGGGGCAAGTTTAGTGGTTCTTGTCAGGATATCGTCTGGCCTTTGACTCTGTATCAGCACCCAAACCTTCAGACACAAGACAGGCAGTCACTCGCCTCAGAGAGAATGAGCTTTTTGGCATGGCCCGCTCGCAAAAGTACGAAACAGACACAAGTAAATCAAACACGCTCGAAACACCGAGCAAAGGTAACATGGCGGCAAAAAGAAACCATGGTGGGAGGGGACATGGATCCCTACAAAACTCTGTGCTGCCTTACGATATCGTGGCCAAACCAGCATCGTCGCGGATGACGCCCGTCTTTCTCTCAACGTTGTGGAAGTAGTCTAGTGCCTTCCTGGCCTTCTTCTCGAGTGCCTCTGCATTCCGAACTTCCTTCCCCCTGTCCTCCATCGCGGCCCTGAAGTTCTCCCCGAGATCCCAAGACGCGTATCGCAGCACCTTACGCGTTTCACGGCTCACCCGTCCTGCGTGCGCATTGACGAACAGCTCCTTCTCAGTAACACCATCCCCAACTTTAACAAGCGACGCCCGAATCCGGCGGCCGATAGTCTTGGGTATCGTGCTTGGAAGTTCCAATATAAAGTATGCTGTAGCGCCAGCCACTACTGCGCCAATGACGGGTGCCGCCCATCTCCTTGCTGATTCGTCCGCAAACAACTCAGAGATACGGACAGCACCATCGATGAGGCCGCGGGCACCGATCGCCTTGCCTCCAACCATTGTCAAAGCACCAACGCCCACCGACAGAATGCTGAGAACCGTTGCGTTCTTTTCGTTGGCATCTTCTTCGTCCGTCTTTCTGTCTCCAAACTGCATCCATAGATGATGGTTGAAGTCGAACAAATCAAGGATGGACGTGTCCAACATGTCCGAGCGCTGTGATAGACCTATCCCAAGATTGAATACACCGCCTGCAACAACAGCGCTCGCTATCGGGGAGGTGCGACGGCGCGCGGTGCCTTGTCTACCCGGGCGAACGCTGAACATGGCCTCCGGCATGAAGACGCGACGTGATCTCTCGACCCCCTCTGGAAGGAATTGATCCCCGAGCAATCCTATCTTCTTAACACTGACTGTAGTAGTAAGGCGAGCCTCATCCTCTGCAAGCTTGACTGCAATATCTAAGCTCGCGAGTAGAACCTTGCGTACGTCGCGAGCGTAGTCCCAGATACCAAGGAACCCAGGGAAGCGGGGAAGGCTGATAGCATCGTCAATGCCAGGCTGACCACGACCAACACGTTCAAGGGCCCCAGACAGGATAGTTTTGGTCTTATTTCCGGTGGTAGATGCTCCGTCTTCTTCGACAGTTTCAAGAGCATCCTCCAAACTTTGCCTTTCGTTCCTCATCCTCTCAAACACTGGCTTCGCCCTCTCGAGGTCGCCCTTGGCGCGATCAATGTCCATCTGGGCAACAATGGCGTTTGCGCCAACAAGAAGATCAATGTCGGCCAGGAGTTTAGACAGATACGTCGAAACAGGGTGGAGTTTCGACTGGGTCCGTTTGACGAGGACAAATGACCGCAAAGATGATTCGAGGTCGTCGAATGGGGGGTTGGCAGTGTAGGGACGAAGCGCCGCAGCAGAGTCGACAAAGTGAACAAGGTCCTCCGCATTTTCGTGTGTTCGAGGACTAAACTCCCTGATTTGATCGAGAACAAGCCGTTTACACTTCTCCTTGTTCTTGATCTGTTCAAATTTATTGACCACGATGAAAATGTATGCTTTCTCGTTGCTGGCATTCCACAGGAACTCCTTCGCGGACAGAGTGAAGTGGTTTTCAGCTGAGACGACGAAAACGATAACATCGATTTCCTCCTGCCGAGCGAAAAGTGAAGTGGTCTTGAGGCTATCCCGGTTAAGGCCAGGTGCGTCTATGAGAGAGATGTCGACAACCCCATTGTTGAGGAGCGACTCAGATGTAGCTCTACTGTCCGTCAAATATACCTTTAGCCTCGGCTGATCACTTTCATTGTCCGTCACAATGCTCTCCAGGTCAGCAAGAGAGACGCGCGAAAAGGTTGATTCGTTGGCAATAGAGTATTGTACGCCGTCCTTGAGGACGTGAACCTCCTCGATGCCATTGTTTTCGGCGGCATCATGAACTTCACAGAAGGCGGTTGTGCAAGGCTGTTGATCAATGGGCATAACCTCCCTTCGGAGTAAGGCATTGACGAAAGTGGATTTGCCTGAATTGAGGTCTCCTGTCACCAAAACCTTGGATGAAGTGTCCTCGATACGAAGTCGAAGTTTGTCCATGTGTTGGAGAGCGGCGGATATACGCTCATCCAAGAGGTTGGCAATAGACCCCTTCTCCAACTGGGAGACGAGGGCAGCAGGGGAAGCCGAAGAACCATGGGGACCAAGTTTGAGATCAAGTCGAAGGATGGCGAAGCCGCCGGCTTTGTCAAAAAAGATATCTTTATGCGCCGAGTCCATCGCATCTCCATCGACGAGCTCGCTAGGGTGTTCCTGGGCGTCGTTGATCGACGCCAAAGTTACAGCACGAGTAGAGCCTTGTCGAGAGGGTGTGTAGAAGATTTCGGTCTGATTGGATGGATCGTCTGCAAAGCTCAGGGAGCGACGAATGGAACGGTGAGGCTTTGGCTTTGAAGGTGTGACGGATGCGCCATTAGGCTGCTCTTGGAATGTGGGGTATCGGACGACCCAGTCATTCTTGTTGAACTCCTGCAAGCCCGCTAAAACATCCTTGGATGTATCTATCGCGCAAAGCAATCTGAAACGATGGGAGATGAGGCAGACACAATGGTTAGATGAAGGAAACACTGCTTACTTTGCTTTTTGCTCGACATAAACCTCCTGAACGTCTTCAACCTTGAATTGCTTGCCAGAAAGCGGCAAAGAGGCTTCCTTTTCAGCTCGCATCTGCCAAAGTCGCCTGCAATTCAAGGTGTAATGTCGCAGAGAAGGGCGAACTACTGGGTTCCGTAGTCTACCGACAAAACAGCGGTCGAGAAGGAAGATACCGGAGATAACACAGCCTTTGTCATCCATTGCTTAGTCAGACAAAACATCTCACACTCGCCGCTCAAGAACGTCGGCAAACGCCGGCACACACCTCGGCAACTTGCGCAGAGCCCGTGGTTGCCTAAGCTTGTACCGCTGCTCGGCATTTCTGCGATGCGTGCTGTGTTGATCAAGGACGAAAAAGGTCCCATCGAGAACCTGTATATCGGGGATATAGAACGGCCGCTTCCTAGGGAGGGAGAACTGCTGGTCAAGGTATTTGATCATCATCTGTCCAAGCTGTGATTCATCACTCATGGCTCAGATCGCTGTGTTCGGCCTGAACCGCATGGATCTGGCCCAGCGCGAGGGGTTATACCCTCCACCCCCAGGTACATCCCATGTTCTTGGTGTCGAATTCTCCGGAATTGTGCACGAGCTTGGACCCGGCGTTACGAAATGGTGTTTGGGCGATGAGGTGTATGGCTTGGTCGGGGGTGTATGGTTCTAAGTTCTGAAACCTACGACGAAGCAGTCTCATGATCTCACCGCTATAGGGAGCATACGCCGAATACGTTGTATGTAACCAAGGGCTACTTTTCAAGAAACCCGCCCACTTGTCTTGGGTGGAGGCAGCAAGCATTCCCGAAATCTACATTACAGGTACGTACGGGGATTCCCTGCCCGGTTGACAGCGCATACATCGGGTATCAAGGGTCCTGATTGTGTTCCTCGTCATTCATTCAGCCTACCAAGGGCTGGTTAAATATGGCGAAGTAAAAGAAGGCGATGACGTTCTCGTGCATGCTGGTGCTTCCGGTGTGGGGATCGCGGCAATCCAGATTGCACGCATCTGTGGCGCGTGAGTGCTTCTGATGCTGTTTCAGCACGTCACGTTTTGTAGTGATGCTGTTAATTACCGGTTAGGAACACTGTTACAGCGACGGCGTCAACCAGGGACAAGCTGGATTGGCTCCTTTCTATTCCCAATGGGGCGACCCATGCCGTGAACTACACCAGCGACGATTTCGCAGAAGAGGTGAAGAGGACGACCAAGGGAAAGGGTGTCGATGTGATAATCGATTTCATCGGACGTACATATTGGGAAAAGAACGTTGATGCTCTGGCGATTGATGGAAGGATGACTCTGCTTGGATTGTTGAGCGGTAAGATGCCTGCCATCCGCGAAACTCTTATTAAAGGAATACCCATTCGAAGGAGACCAAGTTCCTTCGGCCAATCTCCGGCCGATCCTGTATAAGCGACTCAAGATCCAGGGATCCACGCTGCGGTCTCGGAGTCTCAAGTACCAAACGGAGCTGGTCAACAGGTGTGTCCATACTGTCATGCTGAGCGGACAGACCAGAACCATATGCAAGTGCCGGCTTTCGGGCGATAGTCGACCAGGTAACGGGAGCGGGAGGCAGCGGGCCGATACGGACGTATATTCACAAGGTTCGTATGCTATGACCCGTCGACCACGGAGTGCCCGAGCGTGATCGATTAGGTGTACCCCTTGAACGAGATTCAGCAAGCGCACCGCGAGATGGCCGAGAACAAGACCAGGCGAGTAGATCTTTTTTGAGGACCGCCAAGCTGAGTTTCTCTAGAGGGAAAATTGTTGTGACCGTTTCCTAGGTAAGCGACGGGGATTCGACAGGAGCGTCAGCGCAGAGGAAGCTTCGTCGTGGACACGAGTTGCGCTTGTTTGTCGAGAATGGAGGTGATCGTCGTAATACCGTTGGGAATACAATACTCCGCAAGCGAGGCTATGTGGTCAGGGTGTACGGTGCTAAAGTTGCTCCGGGAGTACGAAAAGTTTAACTCGTCGTCCAAACGTCCGATTGGAAAGGACCGAAGAGACGAAGGAGCGTAGGCACAATAACCGCTGGTCCTCGGTTGGTAAGGCGTGGGTCACGTGCTGGCCAAGGCTGCCCTGATCCATGTGCTAAAGGGGCTGTACCTGGTCAAGAGTTATTTCGGAGCGACTGATCTCGCTCCCATAGCGGATCTGTTGGCAGGAACGCGCCACGCTCTGGCTGTGCACGTCTGACCAGGGCTGGCGTCAAACGCAGCGACCACGTCGAGCTCTTAACGAGCGTCCCGTGTGAGCAATGATCTCCGCATCGGTTCCGACATGGTTTACCGTCTTTCTTAATCCAGCCTCCGTCAGCTCCCCAGCAGCATGCGCAAGGCGATGTCGTTCGGATATTTAAGCCCCCTCTACCGAGTATCACCACCCACACAAGTCCCCACTTTCGTTCGTCATGAGCAGCCAGCAGAACAACTCTGCCTCTCAACCCCAGGCCCCCTATGGCCAGCCAAAGCCCACCCATGGCGCTCACAATGCTCAGTCCCAGTCCACTCTCGACCCCCGAGGTCACCCCTATGGGTCCCCGCGCACCACAGTCAGTGCCAGCGCAAGCGCTGCGGCACCCGTCTTCTTCTAGCAACTCTTCGTGCAGCTCTAGCTGCTTAGTCGACGTCGGCACGTTCGCGTTCACGTCACACACCTGCATCATCATCACTTATCACAATCATACTCTCCACACCATGTCGGGGACCTCCCGTCCGCCCGGGAACGCTTGGTTTGGGCAACGCAGAGCTCTGACGAGGAATATCTAATCTCCACCGTCTAATATGTGTCTGCCATCATCATCGGATGCTTTACTGCTTGTACCTCCATACGCTACTACATTTAGTACTATTTCCTTCTGTAGCCACTTGATACACTACGTCGCCTCAATCTAGCCTAAACTTCTGTCGTCACCCCATTTCGTTTACGGGCGCTTTCTCGGGGACGCAATTGCTTCCGAACTCTCCAAGTCGAGATGGGACTCGTATGATTCCAAACGGGGTCTCTTCTAAAACGATTCGCGCCCACCCTCCAACGCTTGCTTCTGTCCCTCTTTCTCTGATTTGTGCATCGCCTTGGTGGTAGTGATGCATCCAAAAGTAAGTGCCATTGATCCAGAATAAGTACTGTACACCGTCCATCGAATATCGTCGCGGCTCCTGTCCGAGGAATCAGTGATGCCAGAGATTTACCATACCATTTCCACAAGTCAATAAAGGCTATAGCTTGCCCTGAATTCCTGTTTTGAACACCCCTGTGGTCAAAGATCCCGAGCATTTTGCTTCCCACCACTCGAGGATGCAGGCGACGACCTCATCCTGATGCTAAGTAAAGCGGTTAGTTCCATGACACCGCGGTCCGTATCAAGGCCCACCCTGGTGAAATTATGGTCGGCGTCTTCGATAAGATGTAGATTGTGCGTCCCAGGCGTTTTCGCACCAAATATGCGTGCATAGATGACCGCGTCGTAACTATAGGTCAGATGTGAGCGTCTTTTCCTTACTGACCTAGGCCTTACTTACACAGGGACCGTTCTATCAGCGAGACCGTGTATGGTAAGGACATCTATGCAAGACGGGAAATTGTCCCAGACAATACCCGAGTTCCATCGCGAGAATTCCTCCAGGTCGTGAGGGTATATCTTTTGCACAATAGCTCTACGTGCGACCACCACGTTCCAGTCGTAATATCCTTTAGTTGCGAACTCTTCCTTGTAGGCCTCGGCACAATCTATGAGCTGTAAACATCTCATCAATCCTCAGAATCTGTCACATTCACCATATATTCGCTGAATTAAAGCAATTTCAGTTGGTGTGGAGAAAAGGGACGTCAAGGCTCACATGCATTCGGTAACGTCCTGACACATTGACTAGAGCGCATACGCCCTTCCCTTCCTCGAACGTGCACAACCAATGCATACCAACAACGGAGCCGCGAGAATGACCGACGACCATGTCGACTTCATAACCATAGGTGGAGCGAAGGTAAGCGACGACCGTTGCCAGATCCTCTACGTCGTCGGCAAATCCACTTTGTCTCCACTGACCACTGCTTTCGTGGTTCCCTCTGTAGGACTTGGGTTCAGTGACCGAGGAAAGATCGCGTGCGTTGGCCCCGTACCGAAAGTCAAACCGAAAGGAATCAAATGGCAGTCGCAATGCGAGTCGTTTCTGGAACAGGTAATCTTTATGTCTGAGAGAAGCATCGACAAAGTACAAAGAAAGATATGTTCATTGTATCTCACCCCATTGTTCCATGCAGGATCTGCGTGTGATCCTCAGCGAGATGGGTAGAGAGCTTCGGCGAGGACTTACCAAGGCGATCTTTCTTCCGCTTGTCGGTTGGTGCGGCTCCAGCTGCTCTAAAATGCCGACAAGGATGAAGTCTCCTGAAGGTATATAAAGTTTGGTGGATGCCCTCTCCGCCATGACTGTTGGGACAGTACTTGGCCGAAACCACGTGACGAGATTGTTCACGCTGTTGTCTGTTGTTTGCCCTCCAGCTACAGTATCATGAAACGCTCGTCCGTCGCTCTGGCATTCGCCGTGCTTGGTAGTGTTGCTGCGAACGGAGCTCACACGCGCCCTTGGGAGCTTGTCTTGCGAGCAGACCCTCTCGATGGCCTCTGCGAACTCATCTCCTTTCAGTCGGGACAGAGAAGGAAAGATCTGAACAACCGGAACGTCATCAGGGAGGTGACCCTACTCCCCGTTCCCCATCCTGAAACGAGTCGCAAAGTGTTTCGGCTCCTCTCTCACGACCTGGACTCCCTGGTGTCGCAATCCCAGTCGCAATGTTCAAATGACTTCTCTCCCTTGCTTCTCGGCCTTGATCACCCTTCAACGCAGGTTCATCTCGCGTGGGATGGTACCTCGAACGTTCACGCTCCCAACGTCGACTTGCCACCATTGGAGCTCGTACCTCTCATCACCTCCGGGCCCGCGGAAAATCGCGTCGACCTCGCATTCTTTGCTGATGGTTGTAAGTGATCTCTTCTGGCATCCCTAGGTACAGTATTGACGTCACAGACACCGCCGAGGAGCGACGTAAGTTCTTGGATGATGCCTCTCGACTTGCGCGCGATATCTCGACGAATCAGACGTTTTTCACTGTCAAACCCCTGCTCAACTTCTGGGCTGTCTTTACTCCCAGTAAAGAGGTCTCTAGAGCTCGTGTATGAAATCATATTCTTACTCATCTCTGGTGACAGAGCGGCGTCGGTGTCGGTGGGAAAGCCAAGGAGTGAGGACAAACAAAACATCCGAGCTTCGCAAGCTGAGCCTATTTCACCAGCACGCCATTTGGGCTGTACAGAGACGGCATTGAATTAAGAGGTTTGTATGCCAACAACTCCGACGTGGCCCTGGCCGCTTGCCAGTCTCTCGGCGACAAGTGTAATTACGCGATTTTACTTGGTTGGTTTCCGCTACTCGCCACAGTCGCTTCGATCTGAACGTGTTAACCTGCGCACAGCAAATGATCCGTTGTACGGCGGTAAGGGTGGTTTCTTCGATTACAAGACATGTGTTCATATGGTCACTCCCTTGTTAGGTCTTGGAGGCGAATACACGTAAGGTACTCTGATACGATTTGAAACGATATTAACTTGGCGCTACCCAAGTACAACGACTGCCTCATTGATAAATGGTGCTCTCGTGCTCCGCCATGAAATCGGACATTCCATTATCGAAGTCGGCGAAGAGTATGATGGTGGTTTCGCTTATTTCGGAGTCAATGCCATTCATGACCCCCAAGATGTGACATGGTCGCACTGGTTGACGGATCAAGACCACTCACGTGTGGAACGTTCTGTGATGCCCATGCAGGCGTACCCATGGACACTCCTTGACGTCGAGAAGCCATGGTCGGTCACGTTCTTGTCATCTGGAACGTACGCTCGCCATCTCGTCAAGTTCTCGCTGTCTGGGATACCTCGCGCGGATGACCTTGTAGTGTACCTGGACGGGGTCGATCTCGCATGGACACCTCGACCCGATATTGGCATGGATAGATGGCATTACGACATCCTCTTCGAGCACGCGCTGACTGAGGGCGAGCACGTGCTCGAGTTCTCGCTTCGAGACAGAGATACACAGGATCGGGCACAACTTTGCAGCGTCGAGGTTCTTGAATATGGGTCTCTCAAAGAGTGAGCGCGTCTTCATGTTCACTCGACCTTTGACTGTAACCCGTCTAGGTTCAACGCAACCCAAGGATATTATAGCCTTTTTCCCACGTGCGCACGTCCATCTTCTCGCCTCGGTTCAGTAGACGCGTTCTGATATCATAGCGCGCCACAGGTACGACCTCGACAACAAAACTTCCTACCGCCCCACGAATGATGACTGTCTCATGCGCAGCGTCGCCAAACCCAACTTCTGCAACGTCTGCCTAGAAGGGCTCTGGCTCTCTCTTCTCACACGTGTCGATCTCATAGAGGATCTCCGCGTGTCGTGTTCAGGACCAAGCAGTCATGTGGTCGAAGTCGATCTCGTGAAACTAGCTCATTTGAGGGAGGAGCCCATCGAGAGTGTGGAGAGCTATACTATCAGGTGGACGAGGAACGATCGTGTTCTTGACACGTTCACGAACCTCACCAAGGTAGAATTGGGTGACGTAGGCGGCACATACCGGATCGACGTCGCGTATGCCATTGACCAAGTACGGTCAGACCCTCGAGGGTATCTGCTTGCGAGCAGGACGTTCAGCGTTATTCCTTACTCTTGTTGATCAGGAGATCTGGTATATGCGCTGTGCTGCGCATCCCAGCTTAACTGGCCCAGCAGTCTTCAGTGTTAGCGCAACCTTCAACAACATCGCATTGTGCATATGAATAATGCAATTGAGATTTGTTCAAAACATTCTTTGAAAAACTACTGCAGCAATAAAGTAAGTTCAGAGAGAAGATGAAAGATGAGCGATTCCATACTACAAGCGGTCAACTAATGAGTGTGGGGAACCTCGAAGCGAGAGTGTATGTGGGGGGAGGGGCGACGCAATACGCATGTGGCGGATGAAGATATCCGATGAGATAGGGAGGTGTGGAGGCAAGGATGAAGGAAGGACTTTCCACTCCGTCATAGTATGTATGAAAATAGGTATACCGTGATGAGTGAACAAAACGGAAATCTTCATCACGAAGAGGTCGTAGCAGGGGCGCCTTGAGGAGGAACGGCAAGACGGTGGTCGGTCGTTTTCAAGAACGTGAGGGTAGTTATTGGGCAACGAAAATGGGTGGAGAAAAGGTGTGACGGAATGTGTTGAAGGCTCGGGGACTAATGCACAATGAACGAGCAAAAAATACGAAGGAACAGCAAGGATACCCAAATACCCAGATATCGACGAAATCACATAATGATGCACTTGCAGCACCCTGCATTGATATCCTCGACTTCTTGTTCGTGTCGTTGCTCGGCGAATTCTGAAGATGGCCGCGTGACATTGATGGTAGGTACCTGATGATCAACACGATATCGCGAAAAGGGGACAGGAGAATCTGGAGCCTTTGATACAATTTTCCGAGGATCTCGCAAGATGGGTTCTTCGGCCTTGAAGGGATGTGATTCCAGATTCGGAAATGTTTCGGGATGTGGTGGAACCAGGTCTTCCTCAAGAAGGGGAGCATGTTTGGGAGGTCGGCCGAGATCGTCCATTCGTATCTCGTCAACACCACGAGGTGACCGATATTTCGTGTAGTCGTACCCAAACGTACCAGGCGCCTGTGTAAAAAGTCATCAACAAGGGGTCATAACGCCACGTTGTACTTATCAAGGAACATGAACCATGCTTACAGGTTTTATCAGTGGAGGTCCCGATGACCTGGGTTTCGGGGTGCCATCTGCTTGCTCATACTGACCGTCCAACCCCCTTTTACGCGCCACGACAGGGAGCACCACCTATGGTTAAGGTGGTGGTGAGTACAAATGAGGCTGATAAAAGTTGTCACTTGCCTCGTCCCAGTTACCAGACTTCTGGACGGGTTGTGTCCACGTTGGTATAGCGTCTACCATATTACCCTCGGGTGTCGGGTACGCTGCAACAGAACTCCGCGGGTCCTCTTTGCGTAATATTGGGGGTAGGGTCTTAGCCTTTATCTTTGGCTTCTTCGGAGTAGAGACGGGAGAAGATGCAGCAGGACTCTTAGCACGGCGTTTTGTGTGCGACTGGTCGGACAACTGCGATATCGGGGAAGTCGTACGTGTTACGCTCCGTGCGCGTGGTCTTGTGGGAGGTGCAGTGGGCACGGCACTCTCTGCGCTCGTCCTCTGGGGAGCTGGTGGCGTGCTAGACTGCAACGGGTCTCCGGAAGTCTGAGGATATGTTGCATACTTTGGCGTGGTGTCATCATCCGGAACTGAATAGATATTTGTAGGTGTTTGAGTACGGTCAGAGAAGACTGTAGCCAGTGGAAGGCCGGGCGTAGAAGCGCTGAAACGTGTCTGGATCGTGTTATCTGCATCCACTTCTGTATCAGCACCAGCGTACGCATCATAGAATGTCTCCGGATCGGTTTCTGCATCAGTCTCGATGTCGGTCAAGGGTGCCTCATCGAGGACCATCCCTATGCCCTTTGTTCGTTCATCGTCGAGGTAGAGACTTTCGTGCGTGCCGGCACTGACACTATCCGCCCGCCTCCTTCCGCGAGCAAAGTCCATCTGGCCAGAGAAGTCTCGTGCTTGCCCACGGACAGCTTTTCGGAGGTTGTGTCCGTAGTTGGCGATCTGCATCATTTCCATATGCTTGGCCACTCGGAGCTCCCCGACACCACCATTTCTGTGCACGTCGCCTCTATACCAATGCTCGAACGGGTGTTCCTCGGAATCATTCGAAGGTCTAGGGTCGTTAGCGGGTTCTTGAATTCGCGAACGCACTGAAGAGGTAATCGAAGGCGTAGCAAAAGGGGCGGGTTCGTTTATGATGCTAGAGGCTTGATGCCGTATGGAGGCCATGGGGGATGTCGTCGGTTGCGGAGGATCGCTTGCCTTGACAACCCGATGATCTTGAGAAGTGTCGGTGGTCGGTTGGCACGGACGAGGGTTGGTACCGTTGCGGCTCTCGGCTCTCTGGGCAATGCCGTGAACGTGACTAGAAGTGCTCGTAGTTCTTGTGCGGGCCGCGACCGGTATCCGAGTAGGTTTTACGTCTGAAGTGCGGGGAGAAGTAGGGCGAGAAGATTCCGGTGTGGGGAGGGGATTGTTGCTGGTAATGTCGTTCGGAGACGGGGGCTGGGAGTAAGTACGGGCGCGCTTGGGGGGGAAGGAAGAAGAGGACGCGCCATTGACGCGGGTGTAGGACGAAGAGGCATCCGAGCGAGCGTCGTTTGAAATCCTGGAGTACTGTAGACTTGGCCTGGGTATCGCGCTGGACTTCCTTGGTTCTGGGAGATGGTGAGGAGTTTTGGGAATGTCACGAGAAGAGCGGCGGGAGTGGGAAGGGGTGCGAGACCTCTGGGAGGCGTCTACTGAAGAGACGGACGCTACGGACATGCGTTTGGCGAGGATTCGGCTTTCGCTCTCGAGTCCTGTGGGGGGATTGAGGACAAAGAAGGGGAAGAGAATTTTGAAAGTACGTACTCTTGCGCAGGGCTGGCACAATCGTCTCGTCCCATGCTGGCAGCGCAGACTGGGCCGTCGCAGTCAAGGCCATGAAACAAAACGAAGAGGGCGGGAACGGCGCGAGTCAAGCAAAGTGCGTAGATTGTTATGAAGAAAAAGCTCGACAACCGCCAACCAGCGCGTCTTGTCTCCCCGTCAGCCCCCGCATGCAATTTGTTTATTTATTTACTTATTTACCGGTGACGAAAAAAGAAAGATCTCCTTGTCCTCACCATGTCTGCCATGCGCATATTCCGCAGACCACCCCGGATACGCCATGCCCTGCGCAAGGACGAGCGTGGTCTCCCTATACCCCACGTCGACATCACCGTGCAAGACACCGCCAGATGTCGTCTTCGCGATCACTACCACACCACCCTCCAGGACAACCTCATGTACATGACCTACGTCCACGAGTCCGGTCCTCGTCCACCACCTCGCGAGGTCCGCCTCAGATTCGACCCCAACGATCCCTACTCCAAACACCGTCTCAACTCCCCCGTCGGCGGTGACCGTCTCGGAAAGAAACCCGCCCCACCCACTACTGCAGAAAACGTCGTCAGACTCGACAGGATCGTCCTCCACACCATGCTGAAAGAGGCCATCTCCAACCGCAGCGTTCTTCTCAACGCAATTGCTTCTCTTCGAGCCATCTCGGGTGAGACCAACCAGGGTGGGGGGCGCCACTCCTCTGCTGGCGTGCAGATCGTCAAGGGAAAGAAATCCGTTAGCGGCTGGGTGCGCCCGGGTCTCCCCCTCGGAGCCAAAGTGGAGCTCAAGGGCCCACAGATGTACAACTTCATCGCAACCCTCTCAGAGTTCGTCTTGCCTCGCTTGCGCGAGTTCCCTGGCATCATTTTACCCCCCTCTTCCAGCAACATGCAGACCCCCAGCGGCGTTGCCGGTGTCGTTTCGTTTGGTCTTCCTCCAGAGGCACTAGGCTTGTTCCCCCAGATTGAGATCAACCTGGAGGCTTATCCAACAACTCATGGCATGCATATACATTTCATCACCAGTGCGGAAGGTCAAGGTGCTCAAAACAAAGCGAGAGCTCTTGTCTCGGGTTTCCAGATTCCCTTCTCCCGCAAGTAGACATGTCCTTCATTCGCTATTTGACCTGCCATGTGGTATTGACAATTAGTGAAAGACCTCTACTCTATGTGCAAGTAAGAGTGTTGCGCTATTATGAAGATGCCTGAATAGACAAAACTGACGACGATAATGAGTGAAATGGAAAGTGACGTGTTCAAATATAATACAATGTTCTGCTGATCTCTATTTACCGACGAGCCCCGACCCCTCCGGGTTGCCACGTTATGTCAGTGAGTCGATGTCGCGACGATGAGTGTGACCTCTCGTTCCCATACCGTGTCGTGGCACCGATACCAGGTCTCAGCGGAGTACCCGACGAGTTAATCAATGCCGACGTTTCAGAGGCAGTCCTCCGCGCCTTCTTGGGAGCAATGATCGAGCTGCTCTTCGGCGTATCCGACCCCTTCAGCCCCGACTTGCCAGGGACCGGCTTCAGTGCAGGTGCAAGGGCAGGCAATATTTCCCTTGCTAGCTCCTGGACAAGGACGGCACCATCTTCCTTGCTCAACTTGGTCACGATCTCGTGCAAACCATATCTCTCTACCAAGATCGCGCGGTTCGGATGTACGTCACAAACGGTCCTCAGGATGCGCAACAGGTTTAGTCGGACGACAGCCCGACTGTGTGACAGTTTATCGATGATGCGTTTGAAGAAGGATGCCTTGGCGAGACCGATAATGAGTGGAACGGAGATGCGGCAAATCTTGAGTAGCGGGTCGAGAAGATTCTCGAATGAGTTGGCCTTGGCGGAGACGAAACACTTGAGCAAAGCGTCGAGTGACTCCAATTTGACGAGTTGATCCTCAATCTTGGCAGTCTCATCTTGTAGCCTGCGACAATGATCAACCATCATCCAGATGACCCGGAAAGTAAACCGACCACGACAATATAGCTTCTAATGCACTGACTTGAAAGTATGGATCTTCCAAGAGCTTCAGGTACAGGTTCAGACCGTTATGTTGCCAAAGCAAGTTCCGACAACTCTTTCCTGCACTTGCGAGATCGCAGAGAATGGGAAGGGCAAATTGTTTCAAAGGTGAGCTAGTCTCGATGACGCGCTTGAGGCACGGGATGATGCCTGCTTGAGCAGCTTCTTCTTGCCGTGATTTGTTCAAACGGCAGAGGTTGTAGCATGTTTGGAAGATGTGGTTGGATACTTCCTGGGGAGACAAGATAGGTAGGGACGTCACGTTAGAAGAAGAACCTACTGTGCCATGTGGACCAGTTCGATCCTCATCCAGGAGCTTGATGAGAATCTCAATTGCATTAGCGTTCTGGAGCACCTCGAGCAGATTTGGGTTCATCGAAAGATGCTTCACTGCTTTGAGCATCTGAACCAAACAATCTCCTTCAAGTAACTCGCAGGCACGCATCAGCCCTACGTATTATATGTCAGCTTTCCGTTCAACCGTGACGCTTGGAGCTTACGGCGGATGATCTTCCTTGTTCCCATTGCATTTCGTACATGTATATCACTCTGTGTCACCTGCGAAAATACCAACAAGATCTGAATGATCTTATGCTTCATCTGAACAGCGGTCTCGCTCTGGTTGGCCATTACGTTTAACAGTGCTGAGGTTAGGGGATCTAGAAGCCCCTCCCTGATAAACATACGGCAAAAATCGTTTTTGGTCGTTGGGCTTTGTAGTTCGAAGACACTTCCGATGCCATTTAGAGCGTCTACGACAAGCTCGCTTTGCTCCGTGTAGTCTTCATCAAGGAGATCGACAAGAACTTTGAGCCCACGGCACCTATGTACGGTGAGGTAAATGGCCATGAAAGGCCTAGAGGCACCTACGAAATGAACATTTGAAGGGTCAATGCCGACGTATGGCAGAGTAACCGGATGAAATTCGATGCTTCAGTTCTGCACTCGGAAGGATACTTCTTGGAAGTAAAGCCTATCCATCGTAAGTTGAAGACATCGAAAGGCCAGTTATGGAATTTACCCATCATCACAGGAATTCCACCAATGAGGCAGAAACTCTCCAGTACGCAAAGGTCGCTTGTGACGAGCTTTCAGAGCACAGGTCAGCTAGGATAGGTCTCCTCAGGTAGATGTCATACCAGATTGATTATATGAAGTAACTTCATCAGCACATCCCGAGAACATTTCCCTTCCAACACCTCCAACATTGCTAACATGCCATGCGAAGAGACCAATTGGAACAACATTTCTGGGTTTTCCGTCATAATGGTAATCTGGGCATCAGCTAGTCAATAGGAGTGTACTGTTCGCATAGATCAAGCACTTGCCAGCTCATCGCAAGCGTCCCGAAGCTGGAAGTCAGGTGCCGAAGGCGTGAGCTCGTCGATCAATTGATTCACCAGGCTGCACAGACGAGCATGTTTATCTCGTTGTAAATTAGTTTCTAGATCATCTTCTGCGAAGCCTTCGTCGATCTGGAGTGATGTGAGACCAAGGAAGTCACAGCCGAAAGATATTTCATGCCTCGGCGAAAGGATCGTCGTCGTCATCCTCATCTCCCAGCTACTTCATGATTAACAACCTCGGCAAAAGAAGCAAGTGGCATTTCAGTGAACGTACCCAGGACTTGTTGGAGTGTCGAGTATTGAGCTGCAAAGTTTGCATAGGTTGCTCGAGGTCTGATTCGACCGTCAGCCGATGGGTACTCGAATACTACCAGACGAAAAAAGGACAGCTCACTAGTGCCATTGACTTTGCCAAATACGTCATCATAGTCCTCGTCGTCCTCTTCCGCATATTTATCGAATTCATGCGAGCTCGTGACTCTCCTGGCTTCCGATCGTCCAAAGGACCCAGAGGAGCTCGAGCCGGAGCCAACAAAAGATGACGAGCGTGAATGGGAGCGAATCGAACCAGGCGGCGGACCATTCGAGCCAGCAGGACTCAAAGAAGGACGCGAGTGCTTGCGCGAAAGGCCAGGAAGTGGAGCTGACATTGGACCAGGAGAGCTGGGTGCAATACCGAGGGTTTTGATGTCATCCGGATGGAACAAACCACGGCGCACAGAGTTCTTCATCTACAGTTGACGAGATGTCACTGCGAGAGCGGACAAACAGGCATTCGGAACTAACCTTGAAATCAGCAACTTTTTCTTGCAAGACGATGTCATCTTCCTCCGATGCAAGGTCTGAGTAGTCCTCCACAATCGGAACAATAACCGCCGCAGGGGCTCTCGCTAGTGGGATTGTGCCTGGACCAGCCGGACTACGATTTGGTCGTATTGTCTGAGCGTTATCGTCGACTTCTGGTTTATCGTCTTCCATGGCTGACTTCTCCAACCCTACGTGTGAATAGTTCAACTGAGGAGCCAAAGGAAAGGACATGCGCTACATACCCTGTAACTTTGAGAACGAAGGGCCATCCTCAAAATCATCATCCCAGTTATCAGTTTGCTCCTCGGGTTGCTGGAGAACGAACGCCATGGGTTCCCGAATTCTCTCCACGAGACCAACAGGCGCTGATTGCTTTCCCTGAGCAGGCGGCGGTGCTTTGAGAGCCATTGGTGTTGATATTGATTGTTGCAGCCCCAGGACAGAGTGCTGGAACAAGTTGACGCTAGCTTTATTGTGTAATGGACGTGTAGGTGATGGAGGCGGTCCATCACCACCGCCGGCGCGACCACCATGTTTTGATGGACGCGTTGGGGCTAGATATCATCAGATTAATTGGTTGCATGGTAGATGGAGGGAAAAATACATTTCAAGGCCTCGTTCCATTCTTGCACCTTGAGGACAGCTTCATCATAGTTATAATTACTCGAAGGGCGCTTTTGTGCACCAGGTGATGTTTGGGAGTTGTTACTTCCCGGATGTCCGTCCTTTCCGGTAGATAAATCCATTTGCTTCTTTGCTGCTACCATCCATGGGTGTCTCAGAAGCTTCTTTGCTGATATTCGTAAGTTGCTGTCCTTCTGAAAACAGTGAAGAAGAAAATCCTTCACAATCGGAGAGGCACCTTCTGGTATTGGAGGACAATCATCTTGTACAATCCTAAAGAGTGCTGGCATAGGATCGAGGAAATGGTATGGGGGTTTGCCTTCCAGAAGTTCAATAACCACACAACCAACACTCCTGAGGTGAGAACATGAGAAAGGGGGATATGCGTGAGCACTGTAACGTACCAAATATCAGAGGCCGTAGTTGCACCGGATTGTTCGATGACCTCTGGTGCCACTAGCAATAGCATAATGTCAACACGTTGTGAATGAGATGAAGCCATTACCTACTCCAGTACGGGCTGCCAACAACAGCATCGTCGCTAACTGCGCCGGTCGTGGTGGAACTGGCAACCCCAAAATCTGCAAGCTTAACGCATCCATCTTTGTTAGTCAATATATTTGCGCCCTTGATGTCCCGGTGAATAACACCCTGGTCATGGAGGTATACAAGGCCTTCGAGTACTTGGCGGATGTAAACGGCAACGAGATTCTCGGGAAACTTTCCAAATCGTTTGCATATATTGTGCAAGGATCCATTTTCACAGAATCTACAAAGGTGTCAATCAAGAGCGGATAGATACGAGCAAACATACTCGAGGATGATGTACAAGTACTCCCGCGTCTTGACGAATCCTTTGTATTTGACGATGTTGGGATGCTAGATTTGATCAGCTAGGGTAAGGCATGCATGCAAGGAGGTACGATACATTGAGATTCTTGAGTAAGTCGATCTCCGACTGAAGGAGAGGATAAGGAAAAAGGCAGAAGGCGCAATTTGAAGACGATGTACCATGATTTGCCCGAGCTCGCCTTTGGGTATGTTACTGAGCTGGATTTCCTTAACGGCGACGGTTTCACCGGTGGCCCAATTAAGAGCACCTATGTTCACGATCAATCTATCCCCGTTCGTAGTATGGAGAGAACTCACGGTATACCTGACCGAACGCGCCTTTGCCAAGGGAATCCCCGAGTTGCTGAAAGGTTGGGTGTCAGTGACACGTCCTGCGGCAAAAAGCATCGGGGACTGACATAGTCGTTGAGCAACGTTGAAGCACCTGAGTTCTTTCCTGGGCTAATAGCGCGTGAGGGGGTCGCCATGACTAAAGGGAGTGGGTAGGAGGCTGCGGATGTGAAACGAGGAGGAGAGGACTTTAAAGCTGGGGTGGACGGAGCAAGGACGGAAGCGACTCGAATGCTTCGAGGTCGCGTCCTGCGCTGGGGGGGCCCGAGTCAAAACCTCCCACCGCACTCGGTCCCGTTTGGAACACTCACATCCTGCACCCGCTCACGTGACCACACTAGCTTCGGACACACAAAGTCGATTTAGCCTGCTCCAGCAATACTCCACATTACATCCAAGTATGTAAGAGCTAGAGCGGAACGTATCTAGGCACGGCAAGTACAGAAATCAATGTACGACAGAATACTCACATCCTCAACACCGTGACAGAACGGGGTGAGGATGGGTCGTCTGACGGGGCAGTCTTATATACAGAACCGGCATTCCAACCGCAATTCCAACTGTAAAGGAAAAGACGTTGTAGAAAAAGGAATAGGAAAAAAGGAGAATGGTATGTTATGCGCGTTCCAACAGAGTAATACATCGATTCCGGGTCTTGTTCTACCATTCTGGGAAACAACGCTACACGACCTCAACGTCCTGTTCGATCTCAGGTCGATGGAATGTTGGTCCCCCCTCGCTGACAAGACTACCTGTGGCAGGCGTCGTGATGGCCGTTGGCGCAAAATAAACCGTACCGAGCCGTATGTGCTCAGGGCGCGAGACGGTATTGCTGCGAAAACCAGCGCTGTTCCGCCTAGGTATAGTTGACGCCAAGGTGACTCTCAGTGAACGAATCCACGAAATTCTGGCTGATCCAGTTCTTGCGCGCATAGCTCGGTGTGGTCCCCGAGATGTCTGGTTGCCAGACCCCAGGGATATGACGTCCTTTGATGACTGCTTCCTCAAATTAAGTGTAATACGCGATACCATTGCCACCTGATAATGGAGTTGGGAATGGGGCTAGCGCGACTGTACCAGATCACATACGGTGAGCCTGAAAATAACAGGCACTAGTCACGATCTTTAATGGCATTGTGTGATGTGTTATGCACTCACAATAATTCAAGCCTATAGGGAAAATAAAAGGAGCACTCAAGGTATCGCCAGTCCTCAGAAATTATTACACTTACTGCGCCGTGATATTCTTCACGCCGGCTGGTGCTTGCGCAATCATGACTGTGAGAATAATGTTTATCATACAAATCACACTACAAGTCAATCACCGCGTCAACCACTCAGGCAAATGTATCAAGACGATGGAAGGGCCCTCACCTGTAGTACAACATTCCGTCTGACCACAGTGTCTGGATGATATGCCCTGTTCCGCACTTTGTCTTGTACAGTGTCAGTGCGAAAATACACGTGTCATAGAGGAGAGGTAGCCATGCAGAAGCGGAGGCGGCTTTATTTCTGGTCCGGAGTTAACATAAAGTGCACCTCCTACGGGTCCATCAAGAGAACTGACGTGATATTAAAGATCATCGTGCATGCTGTGTGACAACTAGTAATTAGTTATGCCGCGGCCACACAGTGATACAACTACACACAAGGTATTCCTGATTCGTGGTCGACCGCTGCGATCGTATTAGAACGTGATCAGGGAAAAGTGAGAACGACGAACGTTGCCCGTAGGTAAGCAAATAAGCATTTACTCCAAGCCACACGAAAAATAATGCCATGAGACTCCAAACCACTATCTTCTTCTGATTGTATATAGCACGAACTCTTCAACGTCCTGGTATAAGAAGGTGACAACGCCTCAGTAGCAACCTCACCGGAGAAACATTATGAACCCGGCTATTTGTATGCCAATAGCAACCATGGCCCCTTCATATCGCACGAAATCTCGACAACTATGTGAGGAATGAGTTGCAAGTCAAAGGAGACAGTTGAGTGCCGAACGTCTGTAGCAACTCGCCGGTAAGTAGATGTGGTATCATGAAAGAGCCGAGGACTTACTTCTAGTCCCCAGCTGGGAAGTGTGTAGGCTGAACTAGTTTCTCAGTTACGTCCAGTATTATGCATAGACATATCTCACCGACGAGATTCACAATAAAGCCAAGTGGTGTGAGATACCTGTTCTATTTCGCTAATGAGATTCCCAGCGTAACATACTCTGTTTGCCACTCACAATCAAGAACAGGTATGCCACTATTCGGATAGCATCAACGACGTGTTTAAAGAATTAGTATCTGCCTACAGAGTTTCTTGTCATGTTTCCATATGAGTTCAACCTGTAGGAACACAGCCAACTTGAAGTATGGAAACATGAAACATTTCTGAGACCACTTACCTCGTCGTCGAATGTTATAAGGTGGTCCCAAACGAGCACTGTAAACCCAGAAATAGCTACCATCTTTGGATTGTCAGCTTCAAGTGACAACTCCAGTCATACTACGTACGACTGTGTCCCTCCTGAATATTGTTAAGTAATGTAAGTTCAGCGGGAAGGGTAAAAGACTTCAGGGTGTACGAACGTGTCAACCCAATCCTGTTGGTCGGTCTGCATGTTAGTAGAGGATTTGGACATGGGCGAGGGATTGTTAGGTGGGTGAGTAGGGTTGAATGTACCATTAAAATATGAGAGACTGAGTAAGGCTGGCATGATGGAAATGAAACGCCACAGACAGCGCACTGCAACCGCCAATGATCTTGATGAAGCAATATTGGCTGTGTATGGCTGTAGCATGGCCGATTCGTAAGGACCGTACGGCGAAGGTGAGGCACAGACGTTGCAAATTGGCGCTCCCCGCGGGGATCGGTAGGGTCACGTTACTTGATGCCCGTGTGCCGTATTTCGTGTACATCGTAAGTAGCGAGCCTGTAGAGTTGGAAAGGCATGAACGGCCATGGCATCGTGTGTGGAAAGTTTCCCACCAGTTTTGATTGATCACGGGTGAGCCCGTGGTTTCGCCACTGATCCCTTGATAATCACGGGTTGGCACTGATGTGTTTGTCAAGTCTTTTCAGACAACCGCAGTCGGCCTTTTCCAGAGCGAGAGGCAGGCAGGTGCGGCAGGTAGTAATTTTCACTGTCGTCGGCCACACTCGACCCTACTGCATGCTACCATGCAACCGCCATATAATGACTTGCCTTTCGGGCTATCACGTCAACATCCTCTTTTGAGGCATCGTTACCATCAGTGTTCCATGGCGTGATGAGTGCAATGACGACGACTTGTCCACTGAGGTTGGCGAAGAATGGGTCAGTGGGCAAGCTGACGACCAACACCTTCTCGAAATCCCCGTAGCCCAAAAATTCCACATCTCCTGCACGACCTTCATAGACAATCTTGTACTGCACTCAGGTTGGATCCTCAGTATGTGGTTGCATAGCGAATAGCCTAGAAGCACGTACCCGAACATAGCAATTTCTCCGCTCCTGTCTTCCTGATCTCCGGGAGGCGAGTCGTGTCCGAAAACTATCTCCACCATTCCGTATTCTGAATTTTCCAACGGAATAGGCCGGCAATTTGGGTGATAAACAATACTTGACTTCAGATTAGTGTTCTGGGAATTTGGAATTGGGTCAAATTCACCCGTGCTGATTCGCCTTGACCGGCCATCAGATCACATTCACCCTCGTAGATCAACGCTAATTCACCATACTCTACTCTACATTAATTAACCAAGTGAATATGAGCAACTTCACTGAAATCCACTGTCAATCTGAGTGAATATCACCCTATTCCCAAGAATCCCAGTCTGTGCTGGCTGGTGGTGGCTTCGTAGCACTACTAGAACCACTTGCAGGGTCATTTCTGGACGTGCTGGCAGTTTCCGCATGAGTCTGCAATATATCAGTGTCACTAAGGATGTCGCGCAGGTAAGATGAGCCCAAGTCGATGTCATCGCGGCCGCCCAATGTGAATGCGTGACGCTCTGCATCAACAGCGGCAGGGTCAAGCTGGCGTGGCTCATCCAACCAGTCGTTCCCATCATCAATTTCGGCATCTACGACACGCCATGGTGCAGCTTTGCCTGCGCATGCTCCACTGCTGTCTAAGCAAGGCTCCAAACGAGGTCTTGGGGCAGTACGGCCAGCGGGAGGCAGAGACTTGTCGACAACTTGAGAGTTGGCTCGTTTTGTTGGAATATATACGGTGTGTGGCTAGTGTTGCCGCAGCTTTGGCTCTGAACCAGCTTTGAACTGTTGGTTTGCCGAGCCAAAGCAGACCGGATCGGGAATTAAATCTAACGGCTTTAGGGCCGAGGCTCCGGTCTCCAAGCTGTATGGCGTTATGGCGTTACATTTGCACATTTATTCCCACTGCGTTCTGTTGTATACACCACTAGTGTCGTTGGCAGAAGTCTGCCGTTTTGCCAACCAGCATGGCAGAACCTTGAGGGTATTTTTAGAAATCTTGGAGATCTGGCCATGCTTCAACTGTATAGTGACAATCTAACATACTAAGTAGTAAAAAACAAAAAGAAATATGGTTAACATCCAACACTCCCAAGGATCAACTCAGGCTGAATGTCTACCAACACTGGGGGGTGTCCCCCTACTGTGATTACCAGCAACTTCACTCATCTTGAAAAAGTGGACAACAAATTCAACTGTTATTTTTGGAAATGTACAGTGAGCAACAAAACTGTTCCAATAACTAGCCCTGACACAGTGCATAAAGCACACTGCAAGCATATGTGGGAATTTCACTTAGTATTGGTGTAACTAAACAGAGTATACATTCCTGGCTACAAACTGACCCTTGGATCATGTGATTTGGTCCAGTCGTTGTGGTAATATAACCATTTTAAATCACTCATGTCATTGGAACAGTTTTGTTGCTATTATATTGAAATATGGAATTCATATGTTGCAATGGGATATTATGTCAGTATTGAGTCATGTGATGTATAAACAGTTCAACATGATGTAAACACAGCCAAATGCCATCACTTTTACCACTTCTTTCACCATGAAATCCCTTTCCACTGATTAAACCAACCAAGTTATTGCTTTCTTGGAATTGGGTCAAATAACTCATCAAATCTCTGCTTCTATTGGATTCAGTAACTCCGCAATCAGTTGCATTCACACTGAACACTGTCCCAACCTTCCCAAAGCCACTGGTGGTCATCCATCCATCATTTCCCCAACTGATATGTGACATGCTATTTGACTTGGTACTAGAAAGGCTGAAAATGCTGTCCAGATCACCAAAACTCTTTAGGATGTCAAGAATCATTCAATCTATCCCCAGACCATCCATCATCACTTGAAGAAAGCTGGTATGAAGGCTATGGTGAAGCAGGAATACCCTATTCTTTCCAAGTGTCATAGAAGAGAAAAATTGGATTTTGCTTTGAGCCATCAGGATTGGACTGCGAATGATTGGAAGCATGTCATATGGTCAGATGAGACCAAAATTAATTGCATTGGGTCAGATGGTAGGAAGTGGGCATGGAAAAAGACAGGAGAGGGCCTTAGTGATAGACTTGTGAAGGATATTGTCAAAACCATAGAAATTCCCGGTTCTTGACTGCCTCAACACTTCCTAAATCCGAGCTATGCATCGTAGTTTCCCTATGGTTACTACTCCTATGCCTACATTATGCTACGAGATGCACTCGCCTTCTGAGATTCCTCGTTTAGCATTCTCATATAATAAATGCCAGCGGTACTTCAGATGCACCTGCTTATCAGGTTTCCTTCAGTACTCGCGTCCATTTCTTCATCTATATGCCCATGCAATATGCTATGCATAACTCCTGCTAGACGCACTCATATCTTGAGTTTCCTAGTAGTAGTCCATCTTATCTTATCTTAGATCCTTTCTAATAGATATCGGCTATTGCTGATACTCTTTATCTTATCAGGAGTACAGCCATCCTAGTTCATTTCGCTGTCTTCTATAGTTTATCTGCGTACATGCGCATTCCTTACCTTATGGACACTCTAGGCCATTCTAGCCTTTATATCACTAATCATGACATCACTATGATGTCATTCCATTTCAGGACTTCTTCTTATCTATGACCTCATGCCCATAGACCAGGGCATA
>JBBPQW010000092.1:0-45933 GCA_038092695.1 Boletus rubropictus | reverse complement strand
AATTACATAATGAGACAGGGTTGAAGCATAGCATCTATCAGAACATTATGTTATTTACCAAAAGATGACTGATAACATCATGGTCAAATAAGTGTCCCAATGACATGTCATTTTGAAAATATTATATCTTAGTGCCATGGCAACCAAATTACATAACTAAGGGCTCATTTTCAGGGTAGGAGTTAGGGCTATTGATGACCCTGCAAGGGTCAGAGCTAATATATTTTGGTTCTTTTGCAAATGTCAAGTCTTTCCAAAATGGCCAAACATTGGGACACTTATTTGAGCCACTGTAACATGAGTAATTTAAAATAGTTATATTACCACAACTACTGGACCAAATCACATGATCTAAGAGTTATTTTGTAGCCAGGGATGTATACTCTGTTTGGTCACACCAATACTAGGTGAAATTTCCATATATGCTTGTAGTGCACTTCATGCACTGTATTAGGGCTAGTTATTGGAATAGGTTTGTTACTCACTGTAATGTACTTTTCCTACCCAATTTCTACCTTGTGCTCAAGTACTGTTGACTATTTAGCCATCCATACTCTGAAATCACCCTTTGCTCTCATCTATTCATAGTGTCAGAACTCTTCTTTCCCCTATCTGATATCTGTACTATATCTTATCTCATCTTATCTTATCTTATCGCACAGCCACTAGGGATAGGGGTTCATGACATCATAGATAGTCTAGGCCCTTCCATAGCTGGCCCTTAGCTGGCCCAAGTGTATCTCTCCTGTAGTATATAAGTAGCTGGTAGTATATGTTGTAGTTTTCTCATGCTTGGTATTCATTGTCTTTAGGCCTCCACACTGTGTGAGAGTGATCCTGATACATAGGAATTATCACTGGGTCTAATAGTCATCTGTGCATGTAATATACTTTTCCTTCATAATATATACCTCATTTCTCTACCTAGAATCTACCTCATTTCTCATGTGCCATTGACTATTCTGCCATATATGCTCTAAAATCACCCTTTGCTCTTGCCCATCAATAGATTGCAGTGCAAATTCCATATTTTGTATATCTAGTATTTGCCATCTATTTTCCTGGGAATTTGAAATGTTGGCATGGTGTGAGAGAGTCATTTGTCCATTTATATATATGCTCAGGGGCTCTATTTGAATCTGTTATGTTTGATTTATTAATCACTAACAAGCAGTTTTGTTTATTTAATTGCATAGCAATTACATAACAGCATCACAAATGTGTCTGGTTCTGGATTAGAAATGGTTAGGACTGATTAGGAAAAAAAATCATAGGAATCTGACAATGGAAAGGCATGTAAAATTGTGTTTTGATTTTGGCTTGACCAATGTATTATTAGCCAACTATGCCAGACAATAGTTTCTTGTAGTACTCTGTCCAGTTTATTTTGTCATATTGGAGATCCAGGACTTCAAAATATCTGCAATTGTTGAGTTCAACTTTATATGGCATTTCAAGTTGCATAAGTACTACTTTATACTAAGCAGGGCTTATAACCTGTAGAAAACTATAATGTAGTCACTAAAGAGAAGGCTATACTACCAGTATACAAAATAAGGTATACTTATGTAAGCTACTATAACTGAAACCCATATAATATGAATTTTACAACAGATGGATATATTATTGGCTAGATAGCCAGGTAAAACCAGAAACATGTGAATATGCTGATGTAGCTGATAATGTGTCCTTTCCACACTTTCATAGAGTCTATTATACTATAAATGATAAGTGATAACTCCTTTCAAGGATATTGGGATGAAGTAGAACTTGAATGAGAAATTCCAAATCCAATAATATGTACATGTGAAAAGGCCAATGATAGGGGGACATAAAGGGGATAAAAATAAGAGAATGGCATCAATGGCATAAAAACATAAATTGAAACAGGAACAGGGACAGAAATGAGTTTCTAGGAGTGGAGATGGGGATACATGATGATAAAGCCATCAATAAAGTGATTCTGTATAGATATACACCAGGTTGGGCAAAAATTACCACATTTGTGAGGTCTGTTGAGCTCAGATGGTAGAATGTGGGTGGTGAGTTGTGGGCCACACTGCCTTCTGTGGTACTTGCCTTTGCAAAGTTGATTTGGATGCCTTGTGGAAGTGAAGCTTGGGTGTGGCCATATTCTTGATGTCCCACAGTCTAGCCAATGGAATTGTTACCAGTTTTAGGTGACTATTTATATTGTTAAAGGTCATCATGATGTTCATTTTAGTGATAGTATTTATTTTTCATATCTGAAATACATCTGATTTTGCATATATTCATAAAATATATATGTGCATGATATGAGTGGGAGAACTATTGCACACATCTCTAAAATCAAGATGTGCAATATGGTAATTGTCAGGGCCAGGACAAGGCCAACCAAACAAGGCTTGTGGAACCCAGGGATGCACCTACAAGAGCAGAGCTTAGGGAGTTAAGAATAAAGCTAGGCTAAAGATTTCAAGACTACTCTACTATACAACTCAGTTCTTAGCTATATACTATACAATACCCCTATACCCTGATAGTGACATTATATCCTATAACCAACCCTATAACAACCCTAGAACCTGGGTGAAGGTAATGAGTCAGCTAATGAGTAAGCTAGGCAGCAGGCATATCTATGTAAGGGAATAAATATGAGTAATATGCAGTACCCTGGTCTATGGGTATGCAGTCATAGATAAGTAAAAGTCTAGAGTAATCAAGAAAGGGTCTATAATGGAATGACATCATGGGTGATGTCATGATTAGCAATATAAAGGCTAGATGTGCCTAGAATGTCTGTAATGTAAAAAATACATGTGTAAGCAGATAAACTATAGAATATAGTGAAATGAACTTGGATGGCTGTATCCCAATAAGGATAAGATACCTCAATGATAGCCAGATAAGATAAGGAATCACATCTAGGATAAGATAAGGGAGGAATGCATAATAAAGGGAAAGGCATAGCAAAGGGAGCAATAGTGACTAGGAGTCTTGAGGTACAAGTGTGTCTAGGCATTGCTTATGCATAAGTGTAGGTTAAGGGAGTAGTAGCCATTAGGCACTACAATGCATAACTTGGATGTAGGAAAGTATAGCAAAGTCAGGAACGGAATTTTTGTGTTTCTAATATTACCTTCTTTTCAATGTGAGAACTCTGAATGAGCTGAACTCTAGTGGATGGAGGAGCAATGAAAGGTGACAGATGAAGTGGATGTTAAGTCAAGGTCTATGCAAGCACAAAGGTAGCAAGCACTTCATTTGACCAACAGAGGAATACACAAACAAGTGTGTGTCTTTAAATAAATGACAGTTTTGAGCAACAGTGAATTGTTGTCAAGGAATTGTTGTCAATTCAAGGGAGTAACATGAGTGTTTGACCACAGGCAACTTTTGTTTGGTGAGGATGTCTATGGGGTTTCAAAACAAATGACTGTTTTTAATTGTGGGGGTGCAATTAAGGGAATACAAGCAGAATTGAGGAAGCACTGGGCTCCAGCTATCAATTGACTAGGATGACATGAAGGGTTATGACAAACAAATGGAGGATTTCCTATTGCATTGAATTGTGATGGGGGAATACAAGTGGAATCAAGGGAGTGTGAGTGCATAGCAGCAAGCAGCTTTTGATCAATGAGTATGGTCATGAGGGTTCATAATAAATGAATGACAGTTTCAATGATAGCAGATATTGCTGAGAGATTAATATTGGATTAAGAAAGCACTAGCACAAAGCAGCAAGCAGCTTTAAACCAACAAGGATAGTTATGGCAATTCATGAGAATTGTGGCTTTTCATAAGAATTCATAAAACACAAAGGAATGGTGAAGTCTAGTGACAATGGGAGTTGCTAGGAAAGTGAAAAGATAGCAACTTTGAAACAACTACCTCCTTTTCAAAGGCAGTGTTCAAATGAATGCAAGGAATATGGGGAAAGGCATATGTAAGACTTTTATATGGGAAGTGTGAATGTGAATAATGGAATTGGCACAGCTTCAGTGATGGTAAATCTTTTCTGGATTTGGATAATCGACCAAATTGGATCTTCCAAATACAAGGTGTGGTGATAAATATCATGAAGGGTCATGGCAACAGTATAATGCTGTGGTGATCAATAAATAGTCATAAGATCATGGATATCTTGCAATGAATGTGGGTGGACACAATCATAATTGTGAGAGGAATAAATAATGTTGGTGACCACAGGGTATATTGATGATGAATGTGCAGTAAGTGTGAATCAACCATGGATTATGGAAATGGCTTGACTCAGGCCAAAGCAGATGTTATTACTACATATTTCAAAGGCTATAATGGGTTTTCCAAGGTTTATCCATAAAACCATCTCTTTGAGAGTTTTCATCTTTTTCTATATCATTGGCCATCTCTTAACCAACAGCAACTGTTTCCTATGAAGGAGACTAGCCTTGTGTACCAGGTTAGGGTGGATTGCAACTCTTTGATAGCTTTTACTTTTGACAACCAGAGAAGCACCCTGCAAGTACACTAGCAAGAACTTTGGCAGGTACTATGTTTGCTATGAAACTTGTTTTTGCATAGTTTTCTCATATTCTGCTCTGCCAACTGGACAATAAAATTTTAACCTGTAGGCTCAAAAATAAATAACCTAAGTGCAATTTGGCAGACATTGACAAACTGGCTAGCCAATTCCACTAATGGCTAATGATCATAAAGGTTTGATGGAAACCAATAAATGATGGGTTTTAGATGCAACTTGCATAGGCTTTTCCATAACCTTGAGGAAAACACTAAATGAGTGTGGGGGTTTGAATAAACAAGGTTGATAATGAATAGAGGTAATGTGTAGCTTTTTCTAAGGATTGTGGGGAATAGCTTTGCAGGGGGATGATCAGTTTATAGAGGCACTCTGCACACAACAGCAGGCAAGCTCTCTAGAAGGAGATCATAACTTGTGTGATGAGCTTTCAACTTTTCAAGGGCAACAGTGTGATAGCATATCACTTGGATTATCTCCAGATCAAGAACAAAGATTATGAGGTTTGTAAAATGTCATATGCCAGTTTAATGTCTTGGCTTGGACAGAATGCAAAAAGCATTGTTATAAAGGTTGTAAATTTGTTGTGAATTGGTTGTAAAAGTCATTAATTGGGGTATGGTTTCCTTACTCTTTCACCTTCCTTCCAGGCTGGATGTCCTGGACAGCAGTGAGTATCAGTTAACCAGGAACTGAAGATGCAGCTAAGCAAATAGTAGTTCTTGGTCATTTCAGACACTTAGAGGTGTAGCACTATGTCCATGGCTTTTGTGGGTGACACTAGGCATTGGCAAAAAAATCTCAATCAATATCCATGGCAACTAAGTGGGTGATGTGATTTCAATAAAAAATGGTAGTTTTGGATTGTTCTAGATACTACAGGGGTTTCATTGGTTTTCTTGAAAAAAACCAGACAACTTTTGTCAACATCATCAGTTTTGAAGGAAGACTGGACAACTTCAAGCAGCAAGACCAGGTGTAACAGCACTACAATCTGCTTGAGATAATGAGGTATCAAGTTCCTTGAACTCTTTGGTTCTCAACCAGATAGGCTCAAATGTAAGATCAGGTGCATAGCAGCACTGCAATCTTCACACTGAGGGGGAAGGAGAAGCATGGTTAAGGTCCAGCTATGACCATAATGGAAACACAGTTATCATCTGGTTATGACAATAAAACACTGAAAAAAGGAGACATGGTTTAGATCCAGTCATGGCCATACCACCAGCATAAATTATGCTAAGCAGTAGGGGAGTGGTAGTTTAAAGTCATTTTAGACTACAATGACTGACTGGAGGTTTTGAACACAGATGACCTTGACAACTGGACTTGGCATTTTGTTTAATGTCAGATGTGGACAACTAACAGATGGTTTTTGGGACCTCAGTTTACCACTGGAACTAGACTATGGTAAAAGGTTTTCTGACCCTCAGTTGACCTTCAACTGGGCAAACATGGCAGGTTTTCTTGTCATTAGTAAACCTCCAACTGGACATCTGTAGTTTACTGTCTTTTTGGACCACCAGTAGTTTAGTGTCATTTTGGACACAATGGAGCAAACCAAAGCCCATGGCTAAACAAGCAGGCAGCTTGGCACAACTCAGCAACATAGGTTTTTATCTCTTTGGATTATCCTGAACCAGTAGATCATCATAGTTTAATGTCTTCATGGACATTTGGAGGTTTTCTATCCAAATCACCAGCAATTGTAAGCATCATAGTTTATAGTCATCACAGACTATTGATGCACAGTTTTCTTTTGAAAGGAGATCTTGCAACTCCAGGGCTAGCATTTTTGATAATGGAGATCTCCAACTCCAATCTTGGCTAACCCTTTTCTAGTTAACCACTCCACCAGCTTTTCTTAAGACTATGGACTGTACTTCAGCTTTTTGAGTAACAAGTTTTCAACAATGGAGATCTTTCAACTCCCAAGAAAAAAGAAGGAACTAGAATACCTTAAATGAAGGTGACTATGCAATGGCATAGAGGAAAGGATGGGTTTGATGACAAACTGTCTCTACACCCAAAACACACCTTTAGGTCAGGTTATGACCATAGCAGAGGTAATAGTTTTAAGTCTTCTCAGACTCGACAAACTGTCATGAAGGTTTTTTGAATGCAACATACCAAAAACTGAATGACAAGGGTCTTTAACACAGTTAACCCATAACTGGTTCCACATTAGTTTAAGGTCAATCTCAGACCAGGAGGGTTTTCTTTTCATCAAGTTACCAACAACTGGACTATGGTAATTTTGAACACAATGAATCAATAACTGGGACCACATGGTTTTTGACACAGATTACCAGCAACTGGTAAGTGAGCAGACAAGGTTTTCTGTGTAAAGCACAGGTGACCAAGAACTGAAGTGTCAGCTACAGAGTTTTGGACACAGTTAACTTAGAACTGGACAATAAGGGTTTTCTGCCTAAGCACAGATGACCAACAACTGAAACTCCATGATTTTTAACACAGATTATCAGGAACTGGATATGGCAGGTGCATTGTCTGAGTACTTGAGGTCCTTTTATCAAAGGAGACTTTTAAGAGCTCTAGACTGAAAATGGGAGAATGTGTTATGCTTGGACTGGGTAGGGACAAACATAGACTTGAGAGCCAATCCTCTTGTATCATTCTAAGTGCAAATTCACAGCTTAACTCCCAACTGCAATGGAGGATTTGGGTTCAGGAACTAAGTTGAGAGATGGTCGAATGAGTTGAGGGTTGGTCACAAGGATTTAGCAGTATATCCAAGTAGATCTAGTCTAAGGAGTACTGTATACAGGATGAGGTTTATATACCCATATAAACTGAGCATGGACCAAGCATGTAAAAGGAAATAAGAAAGTCATATGACTTGAGAGAGAATGGCCATTGGCCAAAGATAAACGATAGGAGGAAGAATGGCCATTGGCCAAAGATAGTCGTATGATAAGAGATAAGAAGATAAGAGATAAAGGAAAGCTCATAGCCAAGGCATCAGCCAAGCAAGAAGTCCAAAAGGATAAGCACGTGCCCATGGGAATGGCTAAGTGGTTATACAGTTCACATAAAGCAAGAAATAAAAGGAAAGAAAAGAGTAAACTGTAACATTACCCTCTGTCTAGGCGAAAGGTTACCCAACCTTTATAAATCAATGTACCCTCCTTCTACCAGGGATCCAGTGATGTTAGAGTATCCAATGTCATTAATGACATCATCACCTGGATCAGAGTTATCTGAGATGGGGGTATGTGGTTGGTAGTAGGGAGGTCGTCTATGATGAGAAGAGCAGGAAGATTGTGACGAGCTGTCTAAAGAGGAGTGGTTTCATTGTCGGAGAGGGCAAACAGCTTGAGTATGACCTGGTTGCCAGTGAAGACAAATGGGACATTGGTACATGGAGCAATTGACACATATATATTAGGATCACACCACAAAGTGTAGTGGCCTAAATTGATGAATACCAAGTGTGAGAAACCTACACTATACACTACTAACTACTTATATACTACATAACTGATGCACATGGGCCAACTGAGGGCCGGCTATAGAACTGTCTAGACTATCCATGACATCATAGACCCTAGCCCTAGTGGCTGTGTGATAAGATAAGATAAGAGAAACCTATAGTACTAGTATCATAGAGGAAAGGGAAAATAAGAGTTCTAACATTACCCCCTTTTCATGGCTGTTGCTCCAAAACAGTGGGAATTTCAAACATATGTGAGGGAAGTTTAATCAGAGAGGTGGCATACAATTTGAGGTTGGGGTCAGAGAAGAGGGTGGTATTTCCTGAGCAAAGTGGACAATCATACTTATTGAAAACAGCTTGGTGGATCACATCGGGGTTTTCTTTGTAGGATTTTTCGATAGCTCCCTTGGCATTCATGAGGTGTGCCTTGGGTTTCCATGTATGATCTTTGCACGGGTAGCCTTTCCATTGTACAAGGTACTCTATTTTCCCTCGGCAATGATGAACATTGACAATATGCTCTACTTCGTATTCCTCTTTCTATTGTATTATGACTGGAGGTGGCAGTGTGGGTTTACCTTGGGAGGAGAACACTCCTTCGGTGTAGGGCCAGAGATGTGATTCATGGAAGACTGGGTGTATTCCTCGCCATGTCTTTGGAAGTTCCAACTCATAAGCTGCCAAACCGACTTTCTTAATAACCTTGAATGGGCTGTATCGTTTGTCTTCAAGTTTCTTGGTTGGTCAGTCTGAGCGTATGTGTCTCCCATTGACTAGGACTTTGTCTCCTGCTTTGTACATGATAGGAGTGCATGCCCTTCAGTTATGGTATTTCTTCATCTCTGATGCTACCTTTTCAAGAGCCATCTTTGCTTGAGTATGTGCTTCTTTCATCTGAGACACAAACTTGTGAGCTTCTTCGCTCTTCGTATCATGTCAATCATCAGTTCTGATGAGTGGTTGCTGTCCATAGTTCAATAGAAACAGAGAGAATTGAGTTGTGCTGCTTGTCTTCTGATTATGTGCAAACTCTGCTAAAGCTAACCATTCTACCCAATCATTTTGATGATGATTTATGTAGAGGCGGAGGTACAACTCTACTTCAGAGTTGATCCATTCAGTCTGGCCATCAGTTTGTTGATGATAAGCAGTAGACGGATTTCCTTTGATGTGAAGGAGTTTATACAGGTTGTTCATGAAGGATGATACAAACTGGGGGCCATGGTCTGAGATCACTTTCTTAGGAGTACCATGGAGCTTGAACACATGGTCACAGAATATTGTGGCTACTCCCTTGGCTGTGATCATGGACAAGACTGGGAAGAGGTGTATCATCTTGGAAAATCTGTCGACAATTGTAAGAATGGCATCCTTGCCTTGGGACTCTGGCAAAGGACCAATGATGTCAACTGATATGATTTCCCAAGGAGAGGAGGGGATTTCATTTGAAGTAAGCAATGTATGGGCAGGAACTGTGCAGTTCTTTGCTTTTGGCAACGGTCACATCCTTGGATGTAAGTTTTGACATCTTTCCTCATTGTGGGCCAGTAGTAATGCATCATGATTAGATCACGTGTTTGGCATGCTCCTAGGTGGCCAGCTATCAGGTGGTCATGATTTTCTCGAATTATTTGTTTACAAAGTTCTTTAACCTAGGAAATGTAAACTAGGCCTTTCCATCTTATGAGACTATTTTCTTTTGTCCATGAGGATTTGTCTTTTTCTAAACCTTCAGTCATGTACTTCTCAGCACGATTCTGGTATTGAGCGATCTGAGATTCTATACTTGACCACTTTTGTGCGCAAGTTTCCAACACTTCAGGTGAAAAATAGGATGCCCATTGTTGTGCTTTAATCTCAGTGGACGGTTCTGAGGTAAAAAGAGTTTCTGGGAGCAATATCTTCTGTTTATTGTCAAACTCTACCCCCTTTTCATAGTCTAACCTCCAGGACAGAGGATCAGTGGGGTTTGTCTTGCCTGATTGGTGTGAGATGACAAAATCGTATTCCTAAATGATTTGCTGCCATCAGGCTTGATAGCAGGAGAGATCGACAGGCTTCTTGAAATACTCCAAATTATTATGGTCCGCTAAGACCTCGAATGGGTGTTTGGCACCGAGCAAGTATTGGTGCCACTCTTTTAATGCGTAGATGACAGCCAGCATTTCTAGATCTGCAGCATGATAATTCCTTTTGGTATCATTGAGCAAGCACAAGATAAAAGCTATGGGATGCCAAATTCCCCCTTGGTGTTGCAATAGGACAGTGCCAATGCCAATCCCCGATCCATCAGTCTCCACTCTGAATGGATCATTGTCATTCAGCATGGCAAGAGCCAATGTGGAGGTTAGTGTCTCTTTAAGCTTGTCCATCGCCTTTTGGTGTTCTTCAGTCCATTTGAACTCCTTCTGTTCAGACGTGAGTGCGTTGAGAGGTCATGTGATCTGGGTGAAGTTTTTGACAAATTGCCTATAGAAATTGAGGAAGCCAAGGAATCCCCATAGCTGCTTTTGTGTCTGGGAAACTGGCCACTCCTTGATTGCTTGAACCTTCTTAGGCTCCATCTTCACCTTATTTTGGGACATGATTATGCCAAGGAATTCTATTTCCTGGACTTCAAAATTACACTTGTCATGTCTGAGGTAAATGTATTCTCTTTGGAGTATGCTTAGGACTTCTCAGACTATAAATCAATGCTCTTCAATTGTCTTTGTGAAGATCATTATATCATTGATATACACTACTACAATGCCACAATCTATTAACTCTTTGAATAACGAGTTCATCATTGTCTGAAAAGTGGCAGGTGAGTTGGTGAGCCTGAAGAAAATTACAAGTGGCTCAAAGAGCCCTCGATTGGTGTAGAAGGCAGCCTTCCATTCATCTCCTTCAGCCATGTGGACATTATTGTAACCCCACCTTATGTCGAACTTCATATAATACTTGGCTTCTTTCAATTTGTCGACTAGTTTATTGATGAGGGGTAGAGGATACCAGTTTCTTACTGTGACTATGTTTAACTTTTGGTAATCCTGTACTAGGCGGAGGCGTCCATCTTTCTTCTTAATGAAGAAGAATGCTGAGGCGAAGGAACTCTTAGAGGGTCTAATTCATCCTGACTTAAGGTTTTCTTCAAGGAAGGCATCAAGCTCCTTCTGCTCACCTGGGCCTAGTGGGTATGTCTTACAATTGATTGTATGATCTCCTGGAAGGAGTTCGATAGCATGATCCCATGGGCGTCGGGGTGGTAACTCATCAAATGACTTCTTCGCAAATACATCAGTAAAGTCATGGATGTAACTAGGTGCCACTTCCTTAAAGGTTTTCTTTTTCTTAGTTGCATACTCTTTAGCAGCAATCTCGGTGGCCATATTTCTGAGGTACCACTCAAGGTCAAGCTGGAACAATCATTCACCTTCAGAGTATTTGACTTCCATTTCATCATTGTCGTCCTTAATTTCCTCGAGAGTAGGCATGTGATTGTTTTTGCACCTGAACTCAATTTATCTGGTTGGCCAATCCACCTTGGGGTTATGGAGGCATAACCAGTCATAACCGAGGAAAATTGGATTTGCTGTCAGTTTCATTACAGCTAAGGTAATCCTTTTGCTGTTGTCTAGGATTTTGAGTTCTACCACCATGAATTTGGTGATGCTCCCTCCTTCATTTAACGACCCATCAGCATTGTACACTCGAATGGGGCAGGGGAGTTTAGTAGTTCTTAGGCCTTTCTCTTTAACAAATTCTTTATCGACTGATAATCTGGTGCATCCCAAGTCTATAAGAGCTTTTACTTGTATTTTGCTACCATCATCTACTTTTACAGTGGCAGGTATTTCTAAGCTATTACAAGGTCTCTTTTGACATTTGGATGCCTTTTTAAATCGTGGTTTCTTTTGTAGGTCGCAAAGCACCCAATAAGACTCTTCTTCAGTCATATTCTGAAGGTATGTGAGTAGATCCCAGTTAACTTCCAGTCTTCGTTCATCATGTACAAAAGATTGGAGATGGTCAAGTGCTCACTTTTGGTCTATGCCTAAAGCTTAACATCTAATCCATCTTACCAACCAAGGGTCTACCATATTGAGCCAGGACTGATGACCACATTTTTGGATGCCCGTGCTTCCAAAGCCTTGGTTGTTTCACTTATTTGTATCTTTGAACCAGCTTACTTCTATTAGCATAGGTCTTTGGATTTTCTCAATGATTAATTGGGTGACTCGGTCTTTGGCATTGACCTTGAAGTCTTTATCCAAGTGATTGAAGAGGAGGATTTTTATCTCCCCTCTATAATCCAAGTCGATTACACCAGCTCCAATGGCTATTGAATTTTTGACTGCCAAGCCAGATCAGGGTGCAATTCGTCCATAGTGTCCCAGTTCAATTGACACATGAGTTTTCGTGGAGATCAAGGCCTGTCCATGTGCAGGAACTGTCATTTCTTCTGCTGCATATAGATCCAATCCTGCCACACTGGGAGATCCTTGCAACAGAAGTGGAACCGCTTGGTCATCTCTGACCACCTCTAGGAATCCTTGAGAGTTAGCCTTGGCCAACACTTCCTCTGCACTGGTACTCAGCAATTTGAAGTTCCAATCTTTTTTGAGGAGTTTCTTTGGCATTTTCTCAGCCTTCTTTTCCTTTATAGGTGGGAACACTGTTCGTCCATCAGGAAATTCAATCTGAGGGCGAGTCATAATGTCCTTAGCAGGGGCGTCCTCCTTTGCCTCCTTACCTTTAGACTTGCTGTCTTTCTTTTGAGTGGTGCACACTACCACTGTCTTGCTAGAGGGGAATTCCACTCGTGGGATGCCTATAGGATCATCCACCTCATGGTTTTGAACCTCCTTCTTTTGAGTGGCGGGTATCACCACTGTCTTCCCGGAGTCATACTCAATCCTGGATATACCAATTGGATCATTGATCTCACAGTCCTTGGCCTCTTTCATCTTCGAGGTGGATTGTTTCTTTTCGCTTTTCAACTTGGTAGAGTAAACAACCACTGTCTTGCCTAATGGGTACTCAACTCGTGGTACACCAATCGGGTCTTCTACTTCTTTACTTGATTCGTAGAGTGATAAAGCACTGTATCTATTCACACTACTTATTGGTACAGGCTTAGAAGTTATTATGATACTTGCAGGCTTTGGCTTGTGGTCCCTGCACGGCCACTCCTTGCCACACTTTACACACTCAATCCAAGAACCCTTGGAATTGGACAAGGTGGAGGAGATAGCTTTCTTCTTCTTGACCTTGGTGTTCTTTGGCACTCTACATTCAGCAGCAGGCAGCCTGATGACATCTGTGACCCTCTTTGACTGTTTTGGGACTGCCCAGTCACTGGCAGTTGCAATTCTCACAGGCATGTCAAGAACCCTTGAGAGAATGAAGGACGTCTTGTTCTCTGAGTCAGGAATCTCTTCTTTTACCTGCACAGAATTAGAGAGGTATTCATTGGTGGTATTCGAGGTGAAAAGAGCAGCCATTTCGCTTGAAGAAAGCATTGTCATGGCTGCATAGATTCTGGCCTCTGACACCAGGGGTTTGGGTGGAATAGAAGAAGTGCATAACGGCACTGTAGAGTGAGTCTCAACCGATGTTACTGATTGTTCGTCATCAGACATGGAGGGGGAGGCAGAAGTATCTATTGCCTTGATGAAAGTGGAGGACATGAGTGGTAGGTCGTCATCCATGATGTCTTCCCAGGCATCACCCAGGATGGGGGCACAGGCTTCTCAATGTGTGTACCTATAAGTGCACTTGGAATTTTGGTTTTCATATCACAGAACCGCTGCATCGATGGAGGTTTCATCCAAACTGGATGTGGAGGACTGGCTTGTTGTAATCCTATGGCCAGAGGGGAAGATAACGACTGCCATGTTGTTCTAGTAGATGGCTAAACTGCTGAGTTGGGGCTAAAGAGAGAGGAAATGCAGCAACCGAGCAACACAAATGTGTCTCAAGTCTGAATGCAATAGGAAAGGAATGCAATGTCCAAGCACTTAGAGTATTATTATGATTTCTCTAAGTCAGGACCAAAAGCGGGGATGGGGAAGGGGAGAAACTTGGTCTTCGTTGATGGTCTCTGAAGCTTCTTCTCACTGCTTGCAGGTAGAAGGTGTCTGCAAAAGATGGTTCTTATAGACCAGAACCAACAAGACTTGGTAGATGGTCAAGCCAGTGTAGAACTACCCAATAATGCTAGGTAATGCGATGAGTCATGACGTGAGGGCTCATAACCATGGTGCACTAAAGCACAATGTCCACGCAAGGGCATGATGTGCAAATGGCAGCGATGTGTGAATCAACCAGTTAATGGTGGTTTACTGCTGATTGTCAAGAGATCAGGCACTGACCACTGTACATGATGGTCGATGTGAGCGAATGTCCAAAGAGGAATGACACTTGGAGAGTGGGGGGTGACTTTGTGTGAAGAGCACTTGGTCAGAAAGTGGCGGGAATGGGAGTGGGGACTTATCATTTAGCCTAACTGGCTATAAGGAATACTACCTCCTGAGTGAAGGACCAGGGATAGGCAAGATTGTGAGTGCAGCTTGACAGCTCAGGGGGTACTAGCACACAGCTTAAGTAGCATGGCTAGGCGAAGTGAGTAGGCAGGCTTGAGAGGGCGATGCAAAGTGCACTGTCGCACTCTAGGGTTGTGAGTAGGAGCTAAGGTCCTATACAGACTGCGAAAACCGAAAATGAAATGTTTATTTTCATGTCACGTGTAGTCACGTGCAACTACCAAATGTGACTTACACTGCCACATGGGAGTGTCCGGATCCCATTGGATATGCATTGACAGTACATTGTAGGTATTGACCAACCCCATCTCACACACTACGATGGATCCAGAGGCTCAACATATTCAAGAGCAATGCCGCCACCACCTTTCCATTCTTATTTCTATTCTTGTGTTTCAGCTAGTCTACTACTATAACCTATTATTTGTGACACCCACCACACCAATCCCTTATCACACCTCAATTCTCACTGGCAAAGCATGGATGATTGAATTAATAAATGGCCATCCAGATTGGATCCAGACATGCTTGGGTGTTGGACATGGTATGTTTGATCAGTTAGTTCAGATACTGATGCACCAAGGCATCACCCATTCACGAAATGGAATATCCATTGAGGAACAGCTTGGAATTTTCATGCACACATGCATTACTGGCCTGCTGTCTTGGCATGTCACAGAAAGGTTTCAACACTTCCCAAGCACAGTCAGCAAGTCAGTGTTCATAAGAATATGTGTGCTTTTGTGTTCTGAGGTTCCCAAAGGTATTTCAAATGAATGCTATCTTTTTTTTCAAGTGCACCATTCTACACTTCTCAAGTCAAGTTTCCAACTGCAGACACTCCTGTATCGTCAGTGGTCATTGATGACCCACGCTTTTGTTTCTTCCATGACTGTATCAGGGCAGTTGATGGGACCCATATCCATGTTTTCACTGCCATCGATGACCATCCACACATGTGGAACCGCAAGGGGTTCCTTTCACAGAATTGTCTATTTATCTGCAATTTCTTTTTCATTTTCATTTATGCACTTACTGGCTGGGATGGCTCAACTGCAGATGCTACGCTGTGGAATGATGCACACAGCAATGACCTTTGGATGCCTCAGGGAAAGTATCTCCTTGCCAATGCAGGATTTGGAACATCTTATGCACTTCTTGTGCCATATCATGGCATCCGGTATCATCTTTGTGAGTGGCATCAGGCAAATCTAAGGTGCATTTATTCATTGATATGCTATAAACTAGATTAATTGTGTCCAGGCCCCAGAACCAGGAAGAACTATTCAATCTACGACATGCTGCATCTTGAAATATCATCGAGCGCATCTTTGGTGTTCTAAAGCACCAATTTCATGCCCTTCAGATCCCCCTTGAATAAAACATGCATATTCAAGCCCGACTCCTGGTTGCACTATGTGTGATTCACAACTTCATCCACTGATATGATTCCAACAACTTTTTTGACCCTGACCTCTCAGAGATAGAGTTCGCTGCAGATGGAGAAGATGAGCAGGCTGGAGTACTTGGAGATGGACCAGCAGATGCAGTGGAATGACGACGTGCAGACCAGCACCGTGATGATATTGCACAGGCAATGTGGGATGATTACCAGTGGGAACTCACCCATTACAGACTATAGGTTAGTTCATAGAAATACCTTTGTATTCATTACAAACGGAATGGAAAAAAGATATAGGAATTACATAGTTGGATTGAAAGGTTGTACAGGAGCAGTCACAAGTGTCAGTTGTCCCTATCAACATCCATCTCACCTGAGTGCTCAGCCAGCTGAGCCTGGCGAGCAATATCCTTCAGCCAGCATGTCAACCACTCCTTTCTATCGTCCTCACTCAACTTTTGGAAAATGATGGCCTGGTTCTTGTTTCCAGGGAGGGCAAGATAATCACCAATGTCAAGCCTTTGAATGGTCGATAACTCGGTATGTTCATTGAGGACATCGATGGCAATACCAAGATTGTCAGCAAGAGGCTGTCCCATGCTTTGTGAAAGATCTTTGACTGCAGCTGCAATCTCTTGCATGGCAGCGCCACCTGCTTGCTGTGCCTGTGCAGTGGTGGATAGTGGACAGGATCATTTGTGCAAGCTAGTTCCAGACCTGGCAGCTGAAGCAGGCGCTTTTCTCTTTGCCTGGCTAACACTGGTGATACCAGATGGTGCACTGGAGTCCATGGTGGGCATCATAAATAATAGGTTATAGTAGTAGACTAGCTGAGACACAAGAATAGAAATAAGAATGGCAAGGTGGCAGCAGCATTGCTCTTGAATACGTTGAGCCTCTGGATCCATTGTAGTGTGTAAGATGGGGTTGGTCAATACCTACAATGCACTATTGATGCATATCCAATGGGATCCAGACACTCCTGTGTGGCAGTGTAAGTCACGTTTGGTAGTTGCATGTGACTACATGTGACATGAAAATAAACATTTCATTTTCGGTTTTTGCAGTCTGTATAGGACCTAAAGGCTTGATCAGCTCTTTGAAGTGATAAAGTGAAAAGCTAAGGTGATAAGCTGGTCACTGAGGGTGACAGCGAGCAGTAGAGTAATGCTTGGTATTATATCAGGATCACACCACAAAGTGTAGTGGCCTAAATCAATGAATACCAAGTGTGAAAAACCTACACTATACACTACTAACTACTTATATACTACATGACTGATGCACATGGGCCAACTGAGGGCCGGCTATAGAACTGTCTAGACTACCCATGACATCATAGACCCTAGCCCTAGTGGCTGTGTGATAAGATAAGATAAGGGAAACCTATAGTACTAGTATCATAGAGGAAAGGGAAAATAAGAGTTTTGACAATATATGACTGAGTTGTCAGCAGACAAAACATGCTTGGGAAAAGCAAGGGTCAGATGGTGGTAATGGTGCCAATGCAATTGCATATTATCAGTCTTCTTCTATGGTCTGGCATTCTAACTGGTCAAGTGCTAGCACCTCTTCTTCGGTAAGGACAGAAGTAATAACATCATCGGATATATATCTTCTGTGGAATAGCGGGATGATGGCAGATGGCGAGGGAGAAGGATCTCTTCATAGGAGAATGGGAATAGGACTGGGAGAAGAAGTTCACTCAAATGAAGGGCTGAGATGAGAGTGTCTTGGATAGGTCTTCAAGGACATTTTCCATCCTAAGTTGGTCCATCCCTATGAGGAGCTGGTTTTTGATCTCATTGTGGGCATGCTGGGCCATCTGCAAAGCCATCTTGCAAGTGTATACCTGCTCCTTCTATAGGTTATTACAGGGTTTGGGTAAACACATGAGGACATGGTCCAAACAGAGGGCAACACATCAGTTTGCTCAGAAAGATCTATAGAAAATGTCTAAAGGAGAATTAGTGTCTAATGAGTGAGAAAGGGAGAGCACATAGAAAGGGTCTAGGAGTAGGATGGTCATGACCTGAAGGCTGGGTTTGGTCATGGGATCTTTGAGGTGGCAGGCATACTGGTGTTTGAGGGTGGTGTTTATGTCAGTGGTGGTAGTTTCAGTTCAAGAAATGGGTCTAGGGAAATGACTGTGGGTGTGCCCTTTTATAGGCTTTTAACATTCTAGTGGTGTTATCTAAGGAACTTTCTGGTTCCCATGAGTTATCAGCCGATGGGTATCCTTTTCACTTGATAAGGAATTTCTGATGGGTCAGGAATCCTTTATGACTCAGGATCAATTCTATTTCATATTCTTCTTCCCCTTCTATAAGTTCTGATGGCGGCTTTCTGAAATTTGGCCCATATATGTCATTTTCACAATAGGGTGATAAGAGAGAGGTGTGGAAGACAAGGTGGATCTTCTATGATTCTGGAAGTCGAAGTTGATAAGTGATCGGAGATAGAACCTTGGTTATCATAAAAGATCCTTCTCATTTCACAGCAAACTTCAGGTTTTCTATGTGGCACTTTAGATTGCATGCTTCTAGCCAAACTTTGTCCCTTTTGGCAAAGAGCATAAATGAGTGTTGATTTCTTCATTTTATCATCATTTGGGTGAGTTTGTGGGCAGCAAGGGCTTCATCCTGTGCTGTGGAGAGTCATTTCAGGCAGTTTTCAATCATAGGAAGATTCATGTTGGAAATGACTGTGGGAAGAGAATGGGGTTCATAGCCCATTATGAGAATGAATGGGGACTGACCAGTCATAGAATGGGGTCAGTGGTTATGTGTGAATTCTGCCATGGGAATCTTTTCAGCCCACGAGGTGGGGTTCAATCCACAGTAAATCCACAGATATATCTCAATCTCCTGGTTCACTCATTCTGTTTCTCCATCCATCTGAGGGTGATATGCCATAGATAAGGCAAGATCATATCTAAGGAGTCGTCCTAGTTCTTTCGCCAAGGCAGAGGCAAACTGTGGGCCTCAGTCGGAGATAATCTTGTTGTAAAGGCCAAAACGAGTGTAGATCTTTTCATAAAACAGCATGGCAATGCCCGCTAAGTCAATTATTTTCTTCATAGGGCAAAAAATTACCCCCTTTATAAGCCCATGATCTACCATGACCAGAAGTGAGTCAAAGTCATTGAATTTGGGGAGGTCAGTTATCAAGTCACATGACACCTGCTGAAAGGGTCGTGATGCATGTGAGGGAATCAGAGTTAGGGGAGCCATGGTAAGATGGGTGTTGGCCTTATTTTGCTGGCAAATTGCACAGCCTTCTATGTATTTCTGAACATAGGCAGCTAGGCTGGGCCACCAATATTCTCTAGTGACAAGTTGTCACGTTTTTAAATAGCCAGGATGTCCGGCAGCATTGTGGTCATGATTCTGCTCAACAATGGCTTTGTGGTGGTCAGGGGGAACATAGACCCAGTTCTGGTATGTGAGAATACCAGTGTTGTATTTCCAATCAGAGAGTTGGTCCTGAAGGAATGATGGAACACCCTCTATTTGTCAAAGAGCCATTAGGACTACTGGGTCATCATTGGTCAAGTGACAAATCTTGTCCTGTAGGGCAATGTTGATTAGGTTTACAAAGACCGATGGGGGAAGGAGTGTCATTGCCATGTTGTTGTTATCATTCTGGAAAATTAGGTCAGGTCATTATGAGAGAGCATTGGGGACAGATAATAACTTTCCAGATACATGGGTCATCTGAAAGTCATAATCAGCAAGGTCCAATAGCCATCTCACTTGTCATCAGTTCAAGTTTTGTGGTTTTCTAAAATAGGTTAGATTTTTATGATCAGTGAAAATTGTAATCTTATGTGGCATTCCCTGTGTTACAGTATTGCGGTATGCCAAGGATATTCAATTTGAGATCACTTATTTTCCCTTGGGTCACCCTAGCAACCCTTGTTCATCTGTTACTGTGGACTTTTCCTTTTCTCACCCTTAGTGGCTGCTTCTGATGGGGTGTCTTTTCTGACTTCCTCAATGTTCCCATGGCCCATTATTGTTTCACCCATTTTAGGATGCTTTTCCCTTACTATGGAATCTCCTCTCAAGATTCCATCATGTTCCCCTTGGTCTGTGTGCAGACCTCCATTCATATAAATAGCGCCTCTCTCTATCATGTACCCTAAGCTAGTTCTACACAATTCATCCTTGCTCAGAACTCTCCATCTGGTGTGAGGTTGATCACCAGGTGAGACCCTTGGCACGTATTCTTCACTCTTCAAGTCTTTGTTCTACTCTTGAGTGAATGCTCAGCTAGATTCCACGCAAGGTGCATATCAAAAGAACTAGCTTGTCAACTAACTGTTCTCCTACTAAGGAGTAAACTTGTTGCCCAACATTTCCTCCACCCCTAAGCACTCTATTCATGCTCCCTCACATTCTCTGTCACCCCAACCCACTGCCCCAAGCAACCCAGTAACCTCATTCCTTCGAAGCATTGAAAAGACCCTTGAAGCAACTGTTGCATCCTCCAACACTCCTCCTGCACCCCCTGCTCAATGAATAACCTCAGCCTCTTCCTCCTCCAACCAACCACCCATCACCCCTTGACCCATCCACATCCCTCTTTATACCTTCACCCGATCCTCCACTCCACCACCATCCCAGGAAGAAAGGCCTCCATCCCCCATTCAAACTGATCCCCCATCTGATGAAGAACTCTTCCCTTCCGCCCCCATTTCCCCATCCCCAGAACAAGTTATGTCGACCGCAGAGTATAAACATGAATTGAAGGCAGGATTGCCTGATGACTTCTCGGGAGAATTCAAGGATGCTATCCAATGGATCATGGCCATAAAGGCCTATTTTGCAATGAACAAGGACCTTTACAAGCCCAAGAATAGGGTACTGGTAACAATCAACAAGATTGGTAAGGGTCACGGAGCAGCTTTCATGGAACACTGGTATATGAAGATCAACAATAATACCATTCCAAATTGAGAAAAGATGTTTGAGAAGCTGGTGGAAGATCTCCAGAGGATCTTCTTCCCATTCGATTTGGAGGTGAGTGCCTGCAGAAAGATGAGAGGACTGCGACAGGGGACGAGTGAAGACAGATTCCGTAACTATGTATTGGAATTCCAACTGGCCACATCGCAAGCCAGAATAACTGATCAAAACACGCTGATTGATTAGTTTGCAGGAGGACTAGACCCAAAGTTGTCAATGATGGTTCTATCAATGGGAGAAATTCCCCTCATGTTAGAGGGATGGATCTCTACTGCCAGTCACTTCCATGGGCAGCAGCAAAGGATAAAAGAGCTACGCCAAGGCAGGTTCTCTTTTTCAGCCAACCACAGTCAGGGCCACGACCCCAATGCCATGGACATTGATGCAGTATGACTCACACCAGTACAATGGGCGGAGCACATGAGGAAAGGTCTGTGCTTTATCTGTCACAAGAAAGGATGCTTGACTTGAAACCACCCCTGCCCCAACAATTCGACTTCTACCCCACCTCCATGCCCTCCCAGGAATCCGGAGTGGGCCTGAGCAGCATTGGTAGCACTGGTTACCACCACCCCAGAAACCCAAGCCCAGCCCTCAGAGCTGGCCAAATATGTCCATCATCTTAAAGCCAGCAAGATAGATGGTGACAAAATCCTTCGAGCACTAAAGGCATGCTATGAAGACATCAATCAGGAACTGCTCAGTGTGGCAAGAATCTATAGAGAGGATTTTTAAAGTGGAGGAAAGTGTCAACATCTTCTCCTCCAATATGGCTCACTTCTGTACTATTAGCAGATAGAGACAAGAAATCGATTCACATTCCCATCTCTCTATCCCCAGATGGAGCACAAATCGTTGAAACAACTGCCCTAATCGACAGTGGGGCAATGGAAGACTTTGTTCATCCAGACTTAGTCAAAAGGTTTGACCTTCCCACTGTCTGCCTCCCCCAACCTCTTTGCGCTTTAAATGTTGACAGAATGCTAAACCAAGGAGGTTTTATACACTATAAGACCACCCTTCAACTAATGATCGACAACCTCCTTGAGGAGCAGGAATTTTTTGTCATCGCCTCCAAAAAGGACAACGTAATCCTTGGCACCCCCTGGCTCAAGGTGGTAAACCCTTCCATTGACTGGCAATGAGGGCATGTTTCCATTACCCCAGAAGCATATTCTCCTACCCATGATCACCCCCTTGTACCTGACCAGTGGTATCTGGTCAAGTCCTTGTCCTTGGACCCCTCCCATGAAATAGAAAAGAAGCTGTACCAGAAGAAGTTCTCTCATATCACCAAACCATGGGCACAGCGATTACTACAAAAGGTAATGCTTGCCACTGAAATCACCCAACAAGTACAGAAGGCTGAGGTCACCCTTCCAACATGGGCCAAGAAATTTGCAAAAGTCTTTCAAGAACAAACCCACAGTCACCTTCCACCATCCCACTCTTATGACCATATCATAGCCCTCCACAAGTCCTTCACCCCAAAAGTTGCGAAAGTTTATCCTCTCAATCCCAAAGAACTCGAAGCATGCAATGTGTTTATCGAGGAGCACCTTAAGACTGGGCGAATCCAACCTTCCAAATCCCCTCAAGCCTCTCCCTTCTTCTTCATTCCAAAGAAGGATCGCTTGGTTCAACCTTGCCAGGACTACCACTATCTCAATTCACATACGGTCAAGAATGCATACCCACTCCCTCTTATCTCCACCCTCATGGATTAACTTCGGGGTTCGACCATCTTCACTAAGTTCGACGTTCGATGGGGATACAACAATGTATGAATCAAGGAAGAAGACCAGTGGAAGGCTGCTTTCATCACCGCCTAGGGACTTTTTGAACCAACGGTAATATTCTTTGGCCTTTGCAACTCACCTGCCACCTTCCAGGCATTTATAAATGACACGTTCGGAGATATGATAGTGGAAGGATGGCTCCTCATTTACATGGACGACCTCCTCATCCACTTCTCTGACCTGGCGACCCACCACGAGTGAACACTCCATGTCCTTCAATACCTCCAAGACCATCATCTTTGCCTCAAACTGTCCAAGTGTGAGTTTGATAAAGATGAAGTGGAATACCTTGGTATGGTGGTAGGAAAAGGGAAGGCGCAGATGGACCCTGCCAAACTATATGCCATCAAGGAATGGTCTGCCCCAACTGATGTCAAAGGTGTTAGGTCTTTCCTAGGATTTTGCAACTTTTACCAAAAGTTTATCCCTGATTTCTCCACCATCGCCCAACCCCTCCTTCTCCTCACCCGAAAGAACCAGCCTTGGAAGTGGAGCACTGACCAAGAGACAGCCTTCTGATGCCTCCAAACTGTGTTCACCTCCGCCCCCATTCTCACCCTCCCGGACCTCCACAAACCTTTCTTTGTTATGACCGATGCATCCCTCACTGCCTCTGGTGCTGTGCTCATGCAGGCTGATGACAATGGTGATCGCCACCCTTGTGCATACCTCTCCAAGACCTTCTCTCCAGCTGAATGCAACTATGATATTTACGATTGAGAACTCCTCACAGTTCTGCATGCTCTCCAGGAATGGAAGCATTACTTGCAGGGTATCAGACCACACACTAGACAGTGATGGCTTAAACGATGAGAATTCCAAGACTAGAGTACATACATGAGGATCAACTACTTATATACTAACTACTGGGTTTAGGGCCGGCTTGGGCTATGGGCATGATATCATAGTGATGTCATAGTGACATCAGCTTACTAATCGTGGGGCTAAGGGCAATAGGGCCCGGACCATTTATGTAATCGTGGTGATTGCCGTAGACTTGGTCTAGGCTCGTGTGAATGGTTTTAATGGCTGTGTAAGTGGCTGCGTAGATAAGATTAGATAGCAGCGTATGGGCGAAAAGTATGATGGATTTTTGGAGTCCTGACATTACCCCCTTTTCAAGCTCAACACTCCTGAGTCGAGGGTATCTCGAAGAGGTGAGAGGGAAGTCGTGTGAGCGATGCAGCGAATGCTTTGAAGTTCTCGCTGTCAAACATGGGTTTTTTATCAACACAGAGGTCGCAGTCACACGCTTCGAATAGGGCGGCGCGCATAGCGGAAGGATTTTCTTTATAAAAATGGGAAATGGCCCCCTTGGCATTCGTGAGGTGTGCCTTGGGTTCCCATGTGCATTCTTCGCGTGGATAACCCTTCCAATGGACTAGGTACTCTAAACCTCCACGTCGTTTTCTGACATCCACGACGGATTCGACTTCGTATTCGTTTTTCTGGGGGTTAACCACCGGAGGTGGGGGATCTTTTTTCTGCGACGGGTAGACTCCCTCTTTATACGGCCACAAGTGGGACTCGTGGAACACTGGATGGATGCGTTTTCGCCAGCCTACTGGTAACTCGAGTTGGTATGCAGCAGGGCCGACCTTTTTTAACACCTTGAAGGGACTGTAGCGTTTATCCTCTAGCTTCTTGGTGGGTCTGTCGGTAAATATATGTTTTCCGTCTACTAGGACTTGGTCGCCCGCGTTATACGCAACGGGAGTGCGTGCTTTTCGGTCGTAATACTTTTTCATATCATCAGCTGCTTTGCCCAACGATGTTTTTGCCCTCTCGAATGCTTCTTTCATCTTTTCACAAAATTCTTTTGCGTCCTCTGACCTCACTTCTCTTTTTCCGTCGACCGTGATTAAAGGTTGTTGACCGTAGTTTAAAATAAATGGCGAAGATCCTGTAGCACTGGAAGTTTTCTGGTTATGGGCGAACTTGGCTAAAGGAAGCCATTCGACCCAATCGTTTTGCTTATAATTTACATAGGTTCGGAGGTATAGTTCTACCTCTGAGTTTAGTCTCTCCGTTTGACCGTCCGTTTGGGGATGGTACGCCGTCGAGGGGTTTCCTTCTATATGGAGTAATGAATAGAGGTCCTTCATGAAATTTGATACAAATTGGGGACCTCTGTCGGAAATAACTTTTTTAGGCGTGCCATGGAGTTTAAATACGTGATCACGGAATATGACTGCTACTCCTTTGGCTGTTATGGTAGACGAGACAGCGAATAGGTGAATCATTTTGGAGAACCGGTCCACCACCGTGAGGATGGCGTCTTTGCCTTGCGACTTAGGTAAGGGACCGATGATATTAATAGAGACTATTTCCCACGGTGCTACGGGGATCTCGTTGGGATGTAATGGTGTTTTGGAGGGTACTGGGTGGTTTTTGGTTTTCTGGCATCGATCGCAACCGGAGACGTAACGTTCTACATTGGCTTTCATAGTGGGCCAGTAGTATCGCGTCATGATAAGGTCTCTGGTGCACCTTACTCCTGGGTGACCGGCTAACAGATGGTCATGATTTTCTTTTATTACTTTTTCTCTTAATGATTTTTCCCAAGGAACGTATAAAAGGTCACGCCAATAGATTAATCCGTTTTTCCTCCTCCAATGTGAACTCTCTTTTTCCAAACCTTCTACTGCGTATCTCTCGGCCTTTGACTGATATTGTGAGACTAATGATTCAATTGTGTGAGCAGTCGCGGCTCGAGCGTGCATGATCGTAGGGTTTGGACCTGTGGCATCGAATAAATAATCCGGCAAGAGTATTTGGCTTTTGTTATCGTTTTCTACCCCCTTTTCAAAGTCTGGCCTCCTGGACAGAGGATCGGCGGGGTTTGTTTTGCCTGAACGATGAATAAACTTAAAATCGTATTCTTGGATTATTTGCTGCCATCTAGCTTGACGGCGTGATAAATCGACAGGTTTCCAGTAGAATTCAAGGTTTTTGTGATCAACTAGGATTTCGAATGGGTGATAGGCACCCAATAGGTATTGTCGCCATTCTTGTAGTGCGAAGATGACCACGAGCATCTCAAGATCAGCGGCGTGATAGTTTCTCTCGGCGTCATTTAATGATTGCGAAATGAAGGCGATAGGATGCCAAATCCCGTTTTGCAATTGCGATAGGATGGCGCCCGCGCCAATGCCAGATCCATCAGTTTCTACTCGGAACGGATCGGTATCAGTTGGCATGGCTAGGGCAGGTGCAGAGGTGATAGTGTCTTTCAACTTATTCACTGCCTCGGTGCACTCATCGGTTCATATGAAATCCTTTTTCTCAGATGTGAGCGCGTTCAAGGGCCGCGCAACTTGAGCAAAGTTTTTTATGAAGCGACGATAGAAATTTAAGAAACCAAGGAAGCCTCGCAATTGCTTTCGCGTTTGTGGCAGGGGCCAATCCTTGATGGCAGCTACCTTTTTTGGTTCCATTTTTACATTCTGGCGTGATACGATTAATCCCAGAAATTCGGTTTCGGTGACTTCAAAGTCGCATTTATCGTGTCTCAAGTATAAGTGTTCACGTCGTAATATTTCTAGCACTTCTCTCACCACCTTTCTATGTTCTTCGATTGTCTCAGTGAATATCATTATATCGTCGATGTACACCACTACGACTCCGCGGTCAATAAGATTTTTGAATAAGCTATTCATCATGGTCTGGAACGTCGCGGGTGAGTTGGTGAGACCGAAGAACATTACTAAGGGCTCGAAAAGGCCTCAGTTCATCCGAAATGCTGCCTTCCACTCGTCTCCGTCCGCCATTCTTACGTTGTTATATCCCCACCTAACATCAAACTTGGTATAGTATTTGGCTTTCTTTAGCTTGTCGACGAGTTCGTGGATAAGCGGCAGGGGGTATCGATTTCTTATGGTAATGGCGTTTAGTTTTCTATAATCTTGGACGGGGCGCAGTCGGCCATCCTTCTTCTTGATGAAGAAAAACGCTGATGCGAACGGGCTTTTGGAAGGACGGATTCGTCCTGAACGCAAATTTTCTTCAAGGAATGTGTCGAGCTCCTTTTGCTCTCCTGGGCCAAGCGGGTAGACTTTACAATCCACGGTATGGTCTCCCGGCATTAGCTCTATAGCATGGTCCCAAGGTCGGCGTGGGGGTAGCTCATCAAATGATTCCTTGGCGAAGATGTCAGCGAAGTCATGGATATACTCAGGGGCTGCTTCCTCGAATGTTTTCTTTTTCTTCTCAACGAACTCCTTGGCTGCAATTTCTGTAGCAGTATTTCTGAATAGGAAGTCCGTATTTATCTGGAATAGTCGTTCACCCTCCGAGCGATCTAGCTCGTCCAATTCTTCATCATCGTCATCTTTTATTAATGCTGGCATGTGGTCTTCTTTACATCTAAACTCCATGCGGCCAGTAGGCCAATCAATGGAGGGATTGTGGAGACGTAGCCAGTCATAACCTAAGAAAAGCTGGTTCGGTCCTAAGTCCGTAACTGCCAGAGAAATCTTTTCCTTGTGTTCTAGGATTTTCATCTCGACTGTAGCGAATTCTGTGATGCTACCGGCCTTGTTTAGACTTCCATCGGCATTATATACACGAACGGGGCATGGCAGTTTTGTAGTATTTATTTTCTTTTGCTCAACAAACTTTTTGTCAATAGAGGAACCGGTACAACCGGAGTCAACAAGAGCCTTACACTCCAGAGTCATGCCATCGTCCGTTTGGATCGTGGCGGGGACCTCAAGAGAGTTTCGGGCCTTGCGTCGCTCCAACGCTTTCTTAAATTTAGATTTTCGCTGTAGGTCGCGAAGCACCACAAACGCTTCTTCGTCACTCATTTTCTGCAAGTAACTCAAAAACTCAGTATCTATTTCAGGTATTCGCTCATCGTGTACAAACTCTTTTAGTTGTTTTATAGCTAATTTATCATCTTTGTATGTTTGTTGCCTGATCCATCGAATAGACCAGGGGTCAATTATATGTAGCTCATTGGAGAGTCTTCGTACACGTTTTATCCCGGTGCTTCCAAAGCCTTGCGAACCACGAACGGTGTCATCTAGCTTGGCCTTTTCCACAATCTCGGGGTTAGAGATCTTTTCGATAATTAATTGAGCGATTTTATCATTTATGGCGACAGCAAAGTCCTTGTCGGAGTGATTCATCAACAGGACCTTTACTTCACCTTGATAATCGGAATCTACAACACCAGCGCCTGTTGCAATAGACGCCTTCACCGCTAAGCCTAATCGTGGGGCAATTCTCCCATAATGCCCTACAGGGACAGCGACATGAAGTTTGGTGGAGATTAGTGCCTGTCCTCGAGCGGGGACAACCGTTACTTCTCCCACAAAGAGATCATAGCCGGCCGCATCAGCCGATCCTCTCTTTGGGAGTGAAACTGACTTGTTGTCGCGAGACACCTCCAAAATATCGTTTCCTGAGTTTTTTTTCTTACAGGGGGTTTTCCTAGGTTTACCCTGAACCGTCTCCTTCTTAGTATTCTTTAATATGGTTATAACTTTTTCTTTTTCGGGCTCTTTTTCTGACTTAGTTTCACTCGGGTGTTCGCAATTCAAAACGGAAAATCGATTTTTACTAGCTAATGGTACATGCGGAACACAACTAGGAGAAACTTTGTCCTTAGCAACTGAAGCAGGCGAGCCTACTCCTGTTCGGTGCTTTGAAAACCCTGGGCAGAGCCGGTTTCCACCAACCTCATCGCATCTGCCAATTCCTCAGCTGTTTGATAAAATATTTTCGCCCCTTTGAACTCGATGAAGCGCACGCGGGGTTGTCGTGCGCGGGGAGGGTGATCTGCGCAAGGCCAGGGTTTTCCGCATCTGAAACACTTTCCTTCGGCCCTTGCCTTGCTGATGTCCATCGGTATGCCCGCTCCTCCAAACGTTCCAGGCGTGCTAAGAGTCGGCACCTTAGGCGCTTGAGCTGCCTGTCCAGCTGCGCTTGGGTTACCAGCTCGTCCGGATTGCTGGAGGGGGCTAGTTGTATTGGCGGTGTTTGGCCTGCCGCGCCAGGCATTGTTAGGAGTAAACTTGTTAGCAGTGGGATTGAGTGCCTTACGGGCTCTTCGGGCCTGCAAAGAGGCCTCTGCCTTTTTCAGCTCCCTCTCCCACCTTGAGAGGTTTGTCGAGAACGCGAGTCCAGAGCAAGCTTGCTTGGCGAAGGTGAGAATATCGTCTCGTATGCCTTGTTGGCATATGCAGATGAGAGTTTCGTTGAACTCAGGGGAATGCTCGAGGCTTGCTTCGTTCATCAACTGGTACATCTGAACGAAGAAGTCTTCAATTGTCGTCGCCCCTTGTTTCAACGTCATGAGTTTCTCGTATGCTTCCTTTCTCGCGTTGACAGGTCGGAATTGGGTGTCCATCTGTTCGACGAACTGTTCCCATGTGTCTCGGCCGAATAGATTTTCGCTGTAATAATCGGCGAACCTTTGCGCCGTATTCTTCCCATCGCCCCCCATGAACCCTAATGCGATGATGATTTTTTGCCTATCATTCGGGGAGACATCAAATCCTCTGAAGTAGTTCCTGACTTTGGTAAGCCAGGTCTTATACTTGGTTTTGTCTCCCTCAAATATAAAGGGCTTCGGGGCAAAGGACTTGCCAATCTTCGGTCCTTGACTGAGCGGGCTTGGCGCTCTGCGCACTGCAGCAGGCTGCCGGGGCTCATCGTCGTCGGATGGTTCATCGTCCCATTCAGAATGGGCGGGGGCGGCTCTTTCGGGTCTCTTCCCTAGTGCCCTAGTCGAGGGCTGCGGGGTCCTTTCGGCGGCGGGAGCAGTTGCTGTTGCCCTGTATTGGGCGTAAGATGGCGGCATAGGAGGTTGTGGATGTTCATTTGGATTTTTCAAATATTCCTCCCTCCAGTTTTCATAGCGTTCCTGGAAGGGCAGGGTTTCATCTTGGTAGGGGTATGACATTGTTTTGAGTGGTAATTTGAGAGCGCTGAGTTGGGGCGAGGAGTAGGGTGTGGTAGCTGATACGGCGGGTGGAATGACTCTCTTGATCGCGTTATCTGAGTACTCAAGGTCCTCTGACCGACTTCCTTGAGCTCTAGATCGAGGGCGAGTAGATGGGGGAGGGTATGGCGCTTGGCTCATACAAATCTGTAAACAAAACCTTGGTCTTCTTCGACCGTACGGACTCCGGGTTTCTTCTCACCACTTGCTTTGGGTAGAAGGCGGCCTCGGAACAGAGGTTTATAGATAACCCTCAGAAACTTAGGTAGACGGCACTAGACCAGTGTAGGACAACGCTTTAACGCAGCGTTCTGCGACGAGTCTATCCCAAGGGCTCATAACGGGTGGACCACGTAATTCTGCTATCCACAACAGCCTCGGCAGCCCCAGCACGGGTAGGGGGTAGGCGATACCAGTGTCCGCTCTATTAACCTCGAGCAAAGGTATATCTACACGATAACGGATGTAATCCGCTGCCCGTCAAGTGGAGCAGGTACTAGACGCTGTACGCGCAGTCCAACGCAGGAGGTTACCCGAAGTGGGATGCTCCTGGATAGTGGGGAGAACGGGGGGAGTACGAACTTAGGCTTGACCACCAGGTCTTCCTTTCAACAAACTATCTCCTGGATGGTGCGATCCGGAGTATAGGCAGGGGTTGATGATATGGAACTTGCTCTCCAAGACGCGCCGACACGGAGCGGAGCTTGAGGACTTGCGGGGGGATAAAAGCTCGACCGCCCGACTTACAATCGTAAAGAGCAAAGGATGAAGGATAGTCTTGGAATTATATCAGACCACACACTAGACAGTGATGGCTTAAACGATGAGAATTCCAAGACTAGAGTACATACATGAGGATCGACTACTTATATACTAACTACTGGGTTTAGGGCCGGCTTGGGCTATGGGCATGATATCATAGTGATGTCATAGTGACATCAGCTTACTAATCGTGGGGCTAAGGGCAATAGGGCCCGGACCGTTTATGTAATCGCGGTGATTGCCAAGACTTGGTCTAGGCTCGTGTGAATGGTTTTAATGGCTGTATAAGTGGCTGCGTAGATAAGATTAGATAGCAGTGTATGGGCGAAAAGTATGATGGATTTTTGGAGTCCTGACACAGGGCACTGGACTGCCCATTACTGTTATTACTGACCATAAGAATTTAGCTTACTTTAGAGACCCCCACAAACTGTCTCACTGACAGACTCATTGGCACCTCTTTTTACAGGACTTCGACCTCACCTTCACCCCTGTCCCTGGCACCTTCATGGGCCCTGCTGATGCCCTCTCTTGCCATGACCAGATCAACACTTCTTCTGACAACCAGGCTGTAATCCTCCTGCCTAATGATATGTTCGCTCACACCCTCAACCTCGCTCTTATCGAAAAGATCACCTCCTCCACCACCTTCGACCCCCTCGTACAGTCTGCTCTTCATGCTATGGAATCTTCCCAACCCCTTTTCAGTCGCTCTCACCCTGATGACTGGGTCTTCCATGATGGGAAACTATTCTTCCAGGACTGACTCTATATCCCTGCCTTTGCCCGCTAGGAACTTGTCCAGTCCCTCCACACTTCCCCTGCTGGTGGTCATGGTGGCATCTTCCACATGACTGAGTGGGTCTCCTGTGACTACTGGTGGCCTGGTCTCGCAGCATTCATCTGTCGATTTGTTTCCAGGTGTGCTGTCTGCCAGGCCAACAAGGTAAACACCCACCCTATGGTCCCCCCCTTCTCCTCACTTCCTTCCTCCTGTACCTGCCCATTTCAACAAATCTCGGTTGACCTCGTTACTGGCCTACCCCCTGTCCAGGGCTTTGATGCTCTCATGGTCATGGTCGACCATGGACTTATGAAGGGGGTAATCTTGACACCTTGTGCCTTGACAATTAGTGCAGAAGGCATAGCCAAAATTTTCCATGAAAAAGTCTATACTCACTTCAGACTATATGACCATGTAATTTCTGACCGAGGCCCCCAGTTCACCTCTGCCTTCACTTAGGAACTGGCCTGACTACTCCAGTACAATATCCACCTCTCATCTGCTTACCGTCCACAGACTGATGGGAAAACGGAACGGATAAACCAAGAAGTTGAAACATACCTACGTATCTTCTGTAATGGCACTCAATCACAGTGGAAAGAATTAATCCCTTCAGCTGAGTTCCACCACAACTCCTCTGTTCACTTTGTTACGAAGAAAACCCCATTCTCCCTAATGATGGGATATGAACCATGATCCTACCCCTCACTTAGCCCCTCCTTTGTTGATTCCCTCAATGGACAACTCTCCCACCTGGAAAAGGCACAAGAAGAAGCACTAGCAGCCCATGAACTGGCCCAGAAGGCAATGAAATCCTGCGTAAATGCCAAATTCACCCCATGGAAACAAGGCGATAAGGTTTGGTTGGAAGGAAAGAACCTCCAAATCCCCAACCAATTGTGAAAACTCCTTCCCAAAAGGTATGGCCCATTTGAAATTACAGCCATAATATCCCCCCTTGCCTATTGCCTCCAACTACCACCAACTTGGAAAATCCACAATGTTTTTCATGCCTCCCTTCTTATGACATATCATGAAACACCTGAACATGGACCAAATTTCACATATGACCCACCTGACATCAATGGAGATGAGGCAGAGTTCGAAGTAGGGAAGATTTTACGGCACAAGAAGGTACGCAGATCTTTCTGATTCCTAGTTTGGTGGAAAGGTTGGCCAATTGCAGAATCAACATGGGAACCCAAGGACAACCTGGAAAACACATGGACCATCCTCCAAGAATATAAAAACTGATTCCCCACCAAGTTCCCCCCACCCAATTGATTACTACCATGTCCATCGGCCCAACCTCCTCATCCTCTTCCCCCATCTCCCGCCATTTCTACCAACCCCCTTTATGAATGATGCCCTCCTATCATGTCCGCTCGATGTGCCTCCCCACTGAGTGATGCAATATGCTGTATGCCTCAGTGATTCTGAATATACGATTAACTCTGTCCATAGAACAAGACCCTTTATTCATAAACAATGCCACCCTATGTGGCCTTGCTACCCTTTTTCATAGATATTCATCCTTGGATGCCCTCTACTGTGACGTTGTTCCCCAACACTCATACCAGGACATAGATGGAACTTTTCAAGGGGTCACTATTCAACTCGGACTAACCAACATCTGCACTACCATCCTCGACCTACTTCATACCAATGGTTTTGGATACATCATCGACCACCTCCCACTCTCCCAAGTCTCTTCCATCCTCTCCCCCTTGTATGACTCTCTTAACCCTACTGACCAGCACATCTACGACAGCAACCACACCCTATCCACTCCTATGCCCCCCGAAGTGGTTCCTACTTGCCCAGCAACCCCCACAGCCTCCTCTCCCCCATCACCCCCCATTCATGCCAATAGAGGAGGAACTTCCACCAAGTTCAATATGGCATATGCTGAAGGGCTGGAGGTGGCAGACCAAGCAGTCGAGGAACAGGAAACGTCTGCCGTAACAGCCCCTCAAGTCACCATCTCCCCCGAGCCTACCCATCCACCTGGCCTTCCTGTTCCCCCACCTCGCTTCCTCACTTGCTTTCAGTGCCAATCCACTGAACACCTCATTCAGAACTGCCCCCACTACCGATGCACTGTCTGCTTTGCCTGGGCCCCTGGCCATACTCATGGGCAATGCCCTCTGTGCGTTTGCCAGTATTGTCATGCGCCTGGCCACCTTTCCCGTTGCTGCCCCTTTTGTCCTTGCGCATGCTGTGGCTTTCCAGCCCATCTTGCTAGCTTGTGCCCAGAGGCCCGTCGTGCTTTCTCGGCCTCTGACTTTGATGATAACAATGTCATCTACAACAAGGGTGATCTTTCAGGGCCAGAACTTTGAGATAGAGGTGGAGAATGTTTTAGAAGTGGTCTTCAGGATGAATCTTCGAAGCTACGAAGGGGGTAATGTTACAGTATTGTGGTATGCCAAGGATATTCAATTTGAGATCACTTATTTTCCCTTGGGTCACCCTAGCAACCCTTGTTCATCTGTCACCGCAGACTTTTCCTTTTCTCGCCCTTAGTGGCTGCTTCTGATGGGGCGTCTTTTCTGACTTTTTCAACATTCCCATGGCCCATTATTGTTTCACCCATTTTAGGACGCTTTTCCCTTACTATGGAATCTCCTCTCGAGATTCCATCATGTTCCCCTTGGTCTGTGCGCAGACCTCCATTCATATAAATAGTGCCTCTCTCTATCATGTACCCTAAGCTAGTTCTACGCAATTCATCCTTGCTCAGAACTCTCCATCTGGTGAGGTTGATCACCAGATGAGACCCTTGGCGCATATTCTTCACTCTTCAAGTCTTCGTTCTACTCTTGAGTGAACACTTGGCTAGATTCCATGCAAGGTGCATATTACCCTGGAGGTAATGATGCCAAGTCTTCAGTGCTTGTATGATGGCGAGCAATTCTCTGTCAAAAATGTCATAATTTCATTCTGCAAAAGTGAAAGTCTGGAAGATATAGGTGCATGGATGCCATTCTCTGTTGGTGTTGGTCTGTAACAATATTCCTCCAGTGGCATACTTGAAGGTGTTGGTCGCAATAGTGAAAGGTTGTTCTAGGTTTGGCATAGCCAGAACCGGTTCTTTCATAAAGATTGTCTTGAGCCTTTTAAAGGTGTCGTCGTGTCATATCATCCACTTCCATGGGTGGTTCTTCTTCATCAGGTCAAGGAGGGGTCTGGCAATGTCAGAGTAGTGGGGTATGAATCATCTGTAGAAGTTGGCAAACCCCAAAAATGATCGGACATCCTTGACTTTCATTAGTGTCGGCCAGTTTTCTATCTCCTTTACCTTGATGGGGTCCATCACAACGTGCCCTTGCTTTATAATCATGCCAAGGTATTCAACTTCAGAACAGTTGAAATGGCACTTCTCGAGCTTGAGACAAAGGTCGAGTTCTTTCATGTGTGCTAGGATGTGTCGTGTTTGTTCTTCATGAGTCTTCATGTCATATGAGAAGATTAGCAGGTCATCCATATAGATCACTAGCCATCCTTCCACTATCATGTCCCTGAAGGAGTCATTCATAAATCTCTGAAAAGTGGGGGGTGAGTTTGGTAATCCAAAGAACATGACCGTAGGTTCGTAAAGCCCTTTATGAGTGATGAAGGCAGCTTTCCATTGGTCTCCATCCTTGATCCAGATGTTGTTGTATCCCCAGCATACATCAAATTTTATGTAGATGTTCGTGTCCTTCAGTTTATTGATGAGGTCTGAGATAAGTGGGAGGGGGTAGGCATCCTTGATTGTATGTTCATTTACATATCTGTAATCTTAGCAGGGTCATAAACTGCCATCTTTCTTCTTAACAAAAAAGAATGGTGAGACCTGAGGAAATTTTGAAGGCTGTATCTTTCCAGTGCATAAGTTTTCTTCAATAAAGGCCTCTGTGGCCTGTCATTTGTTGGGGGATAGCAGGTATACCTTTGCTACCTTTGGAATGAAAGAGTTGTCAAGATTTATCAGGTGATCATAGGGTCATGAAGGAGGAACATGATCAGTAGCCTCTTTTTCAAAGATCATTCTGAACTCCTCATATTTTTCCAGGAGTGTTGGTTTTGGTTTCATTTTCTCTGCTTCTTCAGCAAGTTTCATGGCTGTTGTGTATGTGTGAAGCCACTGCATTCATCAGAATTGGGAAAGTCACTGGACTTTCCACATAATCTTCTGTAGCCAATCTATGTGCCTCCTTATCTTCTTGATCATCTGGTTGGAGGTTATTATTCCACAAAAGCTTAGGACCTTTGTGGTTGGTAGATCCAAAGATCCAAAGCCTTGATCACCTCTTTTAGTGTCATTGAGGTTGTCAACTTCATTGGGTGAGAAGGTGTCAATCTTTTCCAGCATGAGTTGAGTTACTTGATCTCTAGCATTAATTTCTAGGTCGCTCTTCAAATGGTTAAACAGAAAGACTTTCAGGGGTCCTCTGTAGTCAGGGTTGATCACACCAGCACTGGTTTGTATTCCATGTTTGGCAGCAAGCCCACTTCATGGGGCAATCCAGCCATAAGTTCCTTCGGGGAGACATACAGCAATCTTCATGTCAATCAGACCCTTATCGAGGGCTGGGATTGTTGTTGATTCAGCAGCATACAAATTATGTCCTGCTACATGTTTTGATCCTTTTGTAGGGATCATAGTGGTTGTTGATAGCTTTTTGACTTTAAACTCAGAAGCTTTAACTGAGCAGATATATCATTGAGGCTTCTTCTGGAAGGACAAGGTTGCATGATAGAATTTGGAGGATAGGTCATGTGAATCATGGATGTCGAGGGTCCTCTTTGTTCAGTCAATCATTGGGTTGATCAATCAAAGCCATGGCATTCCCAAAATCATTGTCTGTTGTTCACAGTTCATCACATGAAATTGAGCCTTTGTGATGATTGAGCCAGTTCGGAAGTAGAGTGTCATCTTGTATTGGATTTCTCTGTGTTTGTTCTTTGTGTAGTCAATGTTTATTACCTTCAAGGGGTGGGACAGTTTTTCGATGGGAAGTCAGTGTTGTTTCACAAAGCTCTAGTCTAGGCAGGAGATTTCTGCTCCACAGTCAATCAGGGCCATAATGTCAATGTCTTTTTCACTCTTTCCTGCAGCCATAAACTGGATGGGAACTTGCAATCCATGTTTATTTCGATTGGCTATAAGTACTGGAGAGCAAGACAATTGGGAAGGTACTCGCATTGATAAAGTCCTTCCATCTAAAAACCCTTTTATTTCAAGGAGATGCAGGCCATTTGTACAGCTTCTTTATCATCACTTTCTTCGGTGTCTGCTCCATCTCCAGAGTCTAAGGACTCCTCTTTCTTCTCAGCTCGCCTCACAGCTTTTACTGAATTCTTCTTCTTCTTCTGAGTAGAAGGGCGAGTCTTGGTCGTCTTCTTATTAGGGCAATCATGGTATATGTGCCCATGTTCATGGCAGCTGAAGCATTTGCCATTCCTGATGTGTTCATCTCTCTCTTTCTTGGAGAGTTCTATTCTGTCAATGTCCATGGTGTTGGGATCTCAGTTTCATCATGGCATATATGCCGGTGTTGGTCGACTCTTGGGGTTGGTCGAGTTTCATGCTATAAAGGTGGTCAATCATTTGTAGGTGGCCTGGAAGTACAGTGCCTTTTTGTACCACTCATCAATGTAAGAAGGTGGTGTATCCATCCCTAGGATTCTGCAGGTTAAGGCAGATTTCAGTCTATGGGAGAAAAATTCAATCAACACAGCATCCTGAGTTATTTTGCTCCTTGCCATGTAGGTTCTGAAGTTCACAATATATTCATTGAGGAACATCGACTTCTTGTCATTCATCGTGAGCATGGACATCTTGGCAATGGCCTCAGCCTGGGTATCAGCATATTTGAAAGAGGCTTTGAACTCCTCTTTGAACTGTTGGAAAGTCCTGAAGGACAGGGTTGCTTTGTTCAGGCATTCTGCTTGGAATCTGGTGGCCCACTAAAGAGCTACACCTTCCTTCATGTAAGAAAGTGCATACACCACCCTCTTGTCATCATCATTGTAAAGCTCCTTATTGATCAAGAGGTAAGCTTTGACTGATAAGATGAAGGATTCAGCTTTTTTGTATGATCCATCATAAGCCTCAGGTGCTCCTATCTTGAGCTCAGTGGGTTTCATTATTATCATCAACATTTTGGTTAAGATCTTCAACTGTGAGAGATCTTTTTCTGCAGGTCCTTTCAATGTAGCAGCTTTGTGGTGTGGGCCTACAATCTGTTCTAACTGCATGAGTACTATTTGCTCAGCAGGTCCTTCATTGATGCCTGTGGTTTTTCCTCCAAGCCTAGTGTTGAGTGATCAGGATTCTTCCTCTGATCTTTGTCTGTGTTCTGGTTCTGAGTCCAAAGTGTCAGGAATAAAAGGGTTGGGGTGTTGGAGTTCATGTGGTGATATGCGGATGGGTTTCTTGCCTTTCGTGGGTGTGGACTCGGAGTTCTTCAAGAATGAAATGTTTATCAATGGGTGATCTGGTCAGCAATGATGGCTGCCAGAAAAGAAGAGACTAGATCTTTTGTTATGCTTGGATCAGGTAGGAACAAATGTAGACTTGAGAGCCAATCCTCTTGTATTATTCTAAGTGCAAAGTCACAGCTTAACCCCCAATTGCAATGGAGGATTTGGGTTCAGGGACTAAGTTGAGAGATGGTCAAGTAAGTCAAGGGTCAGTCGCAAGGATTTAGCAGTATATCCAAGTAGATCTAGTCTAAGGAGTACTGTGTACAGGACAAGGTTTATATACCCATATAAACCGAGCACAGACCAAGCATGTAAAAGGAAATAAGAAAGTCATACGACTTGAGAGAGAATGGCCATTGGCCAAAGATAAATGATAGGAGGGAGAATGGCCATTGGCCAAAGATAGTCATATGATAAGAGATAAGAAGATAAGAGATAAAGGAAAGCTCATAGCCAAGGCATTGGCTGAGCAAGAAGTCCAAAAGAATAAGCATGTGCCTGTGGAAATGGCTAAGTGGTTATACAGTTCGCATAAAGCAAGAAATAAAAGGAAAGAAAAGAGTAAACTGTAACAGAATGGACTTCAACTCCATTCATCAGCAGTGTCTTCTTCTCACCACTTCATGTGTAAAAAAAGGATCAGGGTTTTATTGATATTACCCAGAAACACAGGAAGATGGCTCAAGGCTGGTGTAGGACAATGCTTTAATACAGCATTCCATGGCTAGTCATAATGCAAGGGCTAGCAACTGTGGGGACTACATATGTCATCTATTCCTAAACACCTTGGCAGCCCTAGCACAGGTAAGGGGCAGGCACTGCCAGAGTTCACTCTGTATAATCCTAAGCAAGGGTATTATTACCTGATAATGGTGGTACACCATCTGTCATCAAATAACAGAGCACTTTTGTTTCCTTAAGCTTGGGACCCAGCTAATGTCTTCAAGCAATGTGCTCTCAGATAGAAGATGGAAGATACAAAGTACTGGGGCTTATGACATGAAGCCAACTTTTTTTCTCAAACTCTCAACCACTTTATAAGGTTTTTGGCTCCTTAGATAACCTTCAACTAGACAACCACAGTTTTGAACACAATTGACCCAGCAAACTGGAAACAAATGGCTGTGATTTTCTTGGCACTTGGGCTCATCAGAAATCAGACTGGATGACAGGGGTTTTGAACATAGTGGACCTGTAACTGGCACTAAAGGTTTTTTGGGCATCAGCTTACACAGTAACCAGACTATCAACAGTTTTGGAATCCTCAGGTGACTGGCAACCAGACAGATACAGCTTTTGGCATAACCCAGATAAGCTAGAACTGGCTTGGCCTTAACATAGTGGACATAGCATGGAAATGATGGCATATCTTGGCAATCTTCAGAGAGGGATAAACACTCAACCTGCTCCTAGGACTTGTGGAATGCTTGCTTCAAAAAATCATTAGCAATGCATATGGATCAAGGCAAACTGTAGAGTCTTGAAATAATGTCAGGGCCAGGACAAGGCCAACCAAACAAGGCTTGTGGAACCCAGGGATGTGCCTACAAGAGCAGAGCTCAGGAAGTCAAGAATAAAGCTAGGCTAAAGATTTCAAGACCACTCTACTATACAACTCAGTTCTTAGCTATATACTATACAATATCCCTATACCCTGATAGTGACATCATATCCTATAACTAACCCTATAACAACCCTAGGACCTGGGCAAAGGTAATAAGTCAGCTAATGAGTAAGCTAGGCAGCAGGCATATCTATATAAGAGAATAAATATAAGTAATGCACAGTACCCTGGTCTATGGGTATGCAGTCATAGATAAGTAAAAGTCTAGAGTAATCAAGAAAGAATCTATAATGGAATGACATCATGGGTGATGTAATAATTAGCAATATAAAGGCTAGATGCGCCTAGAATGTCTATAATGTAAGAAATACATGTATAAGCAAATAAACTATAGAATACAGCAAAATGGAATTGGATGGCTGTATCCCAATAAGGATAAGATACCTTGGCAATAGCCAGATAAGATAAGGGAGGAATGCATAATAAGGGAAAAGGTATAGTAAAGGAAGTGATAGCAACTAGGAGTCTTGAGGTATGAGTGTGTCTAGGCATCACTTATGCATAAGTGTAGGTTAAGGGAGTAGTAGCTGTTAGGCACTATGATGCATAACTTGGATGTAGGAAAGTGTAGCAAAGTCAGGAAAGGAATTTTTGTGTTTCTAACAGTAATTTCTTATAATCCCCCAGATCATACCTAGCTAGATCCATTATTCAATAAAATATATAGGACCTGATATCATGTTATTGTTCCAATTTGAATTAATACATATAGCATGATAATACCACACCATTTTCATTAAACCACCTTGTTTATAATTCATCCATATAAGTTCTTCACAGTCACTCTTGCCACCAGTGAGACTAATGAGTATAATATTATATATGTTAGTTCAGCAGCTTAAATCAGATCAGTGACATACATGGGTAACCAGGTGGCCATGCAATATGAGTAAATACAGTGACTTCCAAAATTGAGTCAATATTTTCAGATTTTGGAGTATTAGTTATATAACTCAGGAACATGAACAAATATAGCCAAAGTGTAAGTGAGTAACTAGCCATACATGCTTGTGGCTATGTTCCAAAATAAGAATTATGTTATTTGGATTAGTAGTCATGGAGATATGGCCAATTCAAATCAACAAGTCATTAACTCAATTTTGTAACTATATCAAATCTATAAAATCAGCCAATTCTAGTACTTTGTATGACCTTCTTTGGCCTTGATTACTGCCTGGATTCTCCTAGGCATGCTTTCAATCAAATTCTGACACACCTCTGGATCTATATTGTTTCATACTTCTGCCACTCTATCCCAAATCTCCTATACTCCTTTGATATGTCTTGAATACTTGGCAAGTTCCTTTTTTATATGATGCCAGAGGTGTTCAATAGGATTAAGATCTGGAGATTGTGGAGGCCAATCCAGGACATTGATATCATTGTCTTCCATTCACTTCTTGACCTTTTTGAAGGTGTATTGGGATCATTGTCCTGTTGAAAAACAACATCCTTCAGAGAAATTTCAGATTCCTCCAAGCTAGGAAGCAAGTTGTCCTTCAAAATGTCCACATATTGGTTGGCATCCATCCTCCACTCAACCTCTGCAAGGTGCCCAACACCTTCCCAACCCATACATTCCCATACCATGATATTTCCTCCTCCAAATTTCACTGTTCCTTGAATCTCTTTGTTAATAAGGCCCTTACCTGCCTGTTTCCATACCCATTCCTTTCCATCTGAGCCTATCCTGTTTATTTTGGTCTCATCTGACCAAATAACCCTCTTCCAGTCTTCAACAGTCCATTCCTGGTATTTTAGGGCAAAGGCTAAATGCTTCTTCTTGTTTCTTGCAAAAAGAAGTGGCTTTTTCTTCTTTGTTACAGCCTTGAATGAATGTTTTTTAAGGACTCTTCTCACTTTCTATGAAGAGACTGGACTAGGAATAATGGAATTGATATGATGGGTAGCTTGGACAGCATTGGCAGCTTTTCCTATGGTGATTTGAGTAATTATGGCATGCTAAGAGGTGGCTGAAAGCTTGGAAGGACAGCCAGAAAAAGGTATAGGTCTATTGGAAAAAAGATCCCTGAGTATCCTAGAGACAGTAGACTGGCTGACACCTATTTTGGAGGCAATTTGATGAGTAAAATGACCATTAGAGGCCAAAGAAAGGATTTCTTCTTTTTGAGAAGAGAAGATGGAATACAGAGTGAATTTGAAAGGCATGAGTAATGAAACCAGCCTTTAAATAGTGTTAGTTGGAGTAATTACTAAGACATGGTAGCTATGGTAACCATTAGTCATGCTTCCATCAAGGGTTACATATGACAACCATTAAACTTTGACAAATCTAATAAGTGGTTACACAATTGAGTTAATGACACACTGAATTGAATTGACTATATCTCCATGGATACTTATTCAAATGACATAAATCTTTTTTTGAAATATAGCCAGGGGTGTGCACATTTAGGCCCTAGTTACACTTTGGCTCTATTTGTTCATGTTCCTGAGGTACATAACAAATACTTGAAAATCTCAAAACATTGACTCAATTTTGAAAGTCACTATAGGTCAGTATACAAAGTGAGTGAGCAGGTCAGTGTACTAAGTAATAGCTACTCCAATTATCACACAACAAGAGGAGCACACTATCATCATATCATGGTTTATATATGTGTAATAAACCATAATGTCCATGATCAAATCAAAAAGTAGCTATCTATAATATTATCCCATGTCTATTGTGCATAACAAGACACCCAGGTTATACATATATCCATGATCAAACATGAAAATATATATATATAAACTCACATCATGTCAATATGTTAATTGCATACAACCAGATAATCCAGTTGTGTGCAATATTATAGGAAAAATCATGGCATAACCATAACTTATTTACAAAAATGCCCTAGTATGTAAAATGGACCTACTGTGTGCAGCTACCCCTCTAGCACCATGATAGTATTATTCCTAGGGGTTTGTGGACCCTTTGAATCAATTGGAAATACTTCCAAGACCATTGAACATTGTCTTTATGGTTACTTCTGCTTAATAAGCAAAATAACACCATTTCTTTCATATTTCAAAACATGACTGCCAATTTTCATGAGTAGGGGCTCAAAATGTTCCAAGATATGTTCTCTACCATTCTAGAGACTTGTCAGAGCAATCCACAATATTATATTAGAAACCCAATTGCCAAATGGCCCTATAAAATGTTGTTGGGTATTTGTAATTATAATCATTACATGCTCCATATAAATTCCATGGCACCAGTATTGGCCCTTGGATGACCACAAGGCATCACTAGTGACATGTCTTCCCACTGCAGAGTCTTCTAACCACTTTTGTTTCAATCTCACCCCACTATATAAAGCCAGTGAGTTCTAACTTGAGCTCTCAAATCAAAATAGGTCTAATAAATCTATGAAAATACAAGCCATTAAGGTGGTAGCTTCCCTCAAACAGGTAACCTGTCATCATTATCACTCACCTTCAGCTCACTCCTCCAACTCCCCCAATCCATCTCTAGAAAATGGTCAGCAAACATCTCATAATCTTCATTGAACTCTAATTGTTTTACAAAAAATATGGTATAATTCCACAAGCTATAATATTTCATCTATACTATAAGATGAAAAATCATATTTTCCAAAATGAGCTATCTATCCAAGAATGCTGCAAAATTACTTCCATAACACACTTTACTTTTTCTTCTTTATTCTTGGCAACAAGATATTTGACATAAAGCTTGTTTATTTCCTTAGATATTTGATCAGGTATTCCAGATGCTTTATACATATCCACTGCCAAGAAAAAGGGATTTTCAGATTGGTTTTGGACAAGAGTAAAAGAATATTGAAGCAATAGTATAAAATCTATTCAAAAAATTATTAAAATTATTGAAATTAAATTTTAATTAATTTACCAATGCCATTTTGAAGAACCTCTTTTTGTGTTGTGGCTGTCCTTTTGGTCTATAATATGTCAAAATTTAATATAATATTTATTTATAAATATACATACCATAAATTTTGCATTTCTGCCTTGACTATCACTCTAAAAAACATATGTAATTTAGCAAATATAAAACATACTTAATAGTTTATTTACTGAATAGGACTGAGGATTGGTGATAATCTAGATAATATTAGCTATCACAAATAAAGCTTAAGAATGAAAACTGACTGTCTATTTGAATTGTAAATAAGAACTCTAAAACTATTATACAAATATCTTACCTGCTAAAAGTAAGTGAAACATAAATATAAGTAGCACAAAAGTGTTCCATAATAAAGTAAACTCACATCCTATATAAATATTAATAATAAGTATATGATTCTAACAATAGCAATATAGTACCTACCAGCTAAAAATAAAAAGTAAATATTGGTACCAATTTAATTTTAAATTAGAAATAAATAGTAGTTAGCAGGGTTCTTATTTCAAATCCATATCAGACCACTTACTCTCTATCAATGGAAGAGCAATAAATGATATGATGATCAGCAGAATTCTCATTTCAAATCCATATCAGATCACTTACTTCCTATCAATGGGAGAGCAATAAATGATATGGTGATCAGCAGAATACTCATTTCAAATCCATATCAGACCACTTACTTCCTATCCATGGGAGAGCAATAAATGATATGGTAATCAGCACAATTCTCATTTCAAATCCACATTAGACCACTTACAAGCTATCAATGGGAGAGCAATAAATGATATGGTGATCAGCAGAATTCTCATTTCAAATCCACATCAGACCACTTACCCACTATCAATGGGAGAGCAATAAATGATATGGTGATCAGCAGAATTCTCATTTCAAATCCACATCAGACCACTTACTTCCTATTAATGGGAGAACAATAAATGATATGGTAATCAGCACAATTCTCATTTCAAATCCACATTAGACCACTTACAAGCTATCAATAGGAGAGCCATAAATGATATGGTGATCAGCAGAATTCTCATCTCAAATCCACATCAGACCACTTACCCACTATCAATGGGAGAGCAATAAATGATATGGTGATCAGCAGAATTCTCATTTCAAATCCACATCAGACCACTTACATCCTATTAATGGGAGAACAATAAATGATATGGTGATCAGCAGAATTCTCATTTCAAATCCATATCAGACCACTTACAAACTATCAATGGGAGAGCAATAAATGATATGGTGATCAGCAGAATTCTCATTTCAAATCCACATCAGACCACTTACTTTCTATCAATGAAAGAGCAATAAATGATATGGTGATCAGCAGAATTCTCATTTCAAATCCACATCAGACCACTTACTCTCTATCAATGGAAGAGCAATAAATGATATGGTGATCAGCAGAATTCTCATCTCAAATCCACATCAGACCACTTACTTCCTATCAATGGGAGAGCAATAAATGATATGGTGATCAGCAGAATTCTCATTTCAAATCCACATCAGACCACTGACTTCCTATCAATGGAAGAGCAATAAATGATATGGTAATCAGCAGAATTCTCATTTCAAATCCACATCAGACCACTTACAGACTATTAATGGGAGAGCAATAAATGATATGGTGATTAGCAGAATTCTCATTTCAAATCCACATCAGACCACTTACAAACTATCAATGGGGGAGCAATAAATGATATGGTGATCAGCAGAATTCTCATTTCAAATCCACATTAGACCACTTACACACTATCAATTGGAGAACAATAAATGATATGGTGATCAGCAGAATTCTCATTTCAAATCCACATCAGACCACTTACAGACTATTAATGGGAGAGCAATAAATGATATGGTGATCAGCAGAACTCTCATTTCAAATCCACATCAGACCACTTACTCTCTTTCAATGGGAGAGCAATAAATGATATGGTTATCAGCAGAATTCTCATTTCAAATCCACATCAGACCACTTACAGACTATCAATGGGAGAGCAATATATCATATGGTGATCAGCAGAATTCTCATTTCAAATCCACATCAGACCACTTACAGACTATCAATGGGAGAGCAATAAATGATATGGTGATCAGCAGAATTCTCATTTCAAATCCACATCAGACCACTTACAAACTATCAATGGAAGGGCAATAAATGATATGGTGATCAGCAGAATTCTTATTTCAAATCCACATCAGACCACTTACTTCCTATCAATGGAAGAGCAATAAATGATATGGTGATCAGCAGAATTCTCATTTCAAATCCACATCAGACCACTTACAGACTATCAATGGGAGAGCAATAAATGATATGGTGATCAGCAGAATTCTCATTTCAAATCCACATCAGACCACTTACTCTCTATCAATGGAAGAGCAATAAATGATATGGTGATCAGCAGAATTCTCATTTCAAATCCACATCAGACCACTTACTTCCTATCAATGGGAGAGCAATAAATGATATGGTGATCAGCAGAATTCTCATTTCAAATCCACATCAGACCACTTACTTCCTATCAATGGGAGAGCAATAAATGATATGGTGATCAGCAGAATTCTCATTTCAAATCCACATCAGACCACTTACCCACTATCAATGGGAGAGCAATAAATGATATGGTGATCAGCAGAATTCTCATTTCAAATCCACATCAGACCACTTACTCCCTATCAATGGGAGAGCAATAAATGATATGGTGATCAGCAGAATTCTCATTTCAAATCCACATCAGACCACTTACTCTCTATCAATAGGAGAGCAATAAATGATA
>JBBPQW010000091.1:0-45943 GCA_038092695.1 Boletus rubropictus | reverse complement strand
AAAGGCCTCTGTTCATCTAGAATGTGGCCTTCCACTCATCTCCGTCTGCCATTCTTACATTGTTATAATCCCACCTAATATCGAACTTTGTATAGTATTTTGCCTTTTTAAGTTTATTGACTAGTTTGTGTATGAGTGGCAGGGGGTATCTGTTTCTTACAGTTATGGCATTTATTTTTCTATAGTCTTGGACAGGATGCAATCTACCATCTTTCTTTTTAATGAAGAAAAAGACAGATGCAAATGGGCTTTTGAAAGGACGGATTTGTCCTGAACATAAGTCTTCTTCAAGGAATGTATCGAGCTCCTTTTGCTCTCCTGGACCAAGTGGGTAGACCTTACAATAAATAGTGTGGTCTCCCAGCATCAGCTCAATAGCGTGGTCCCAAGGTTGGCAAGGTGGAAGCTCATTAAATAATTCCTTGGCAAAGACGTTGGCGAAGTTATGGATGTATGAAAGGGCTGCCTCTTCAAATGTTTTCTTTTTCTTTTCTACGAACTCCTTAGCAGCGATATTGGTCATTGTATTTCAAAATAGAAAGTCCATGTTTAGTTGGAACAGCCATTCTTCTTCAGAGCGATTGAGCTCATCCAATTCGTCATCTTTGTTATCTTTTATAAGGGCTGGTAAATAATTGTCTTTACACCTGAATTCGATGTGGCCCATTGGCCAGTCAATCAAAGGGTTGTGTAGATGTAACCAGTCATAACCTAAGAATATTTGATTGGATCCTAAGTCCATTACTGCCAATAATATTTTTTCCATGTGATTTGCAATTTTTATTTCAACAGTGGCAAACTCTGTAATGCTACTGGCTTTGTTCAATATACCATTGGCATTGTAGACCCAAATGGGACATGGCAATTTCATTGTATCAATTTTCTTTTGTTGAATGAACTTTTTGTCTATAGAGAATCCTATACACCTGGAATCAATAAGTGCCATATACTCCAGAGTCATGCCCAAATCTGTGTGAATCATAACAGGGACCTCAAGAGAGTTTCGGGCCTTACATCATTCTGAGGCCTTTTTAAACTTAGGTTTTCACTGTAGATTGCAAAGCACCACGAAAGCTTCTTTGTCACTCATTTTTCTCAAATATGATAAAAATTTGGTGTCTATTTCTGGAATTCACTCATCATGTACAAATTCTTTTAGTTGTTTTATTGCCAACCCATTGTCTCTGTGGGCTTGTTGTTTTATCCACTGGATGGACCAAGGATCAACTGTCTGTAGTTCATTCAAAAGTCTCCAAATACATTTTATTCTGGTGCTGCCAAAACCTTTTGAGCCACATGAGGTCTCTCCAAGTTCAGTCTTTTTTCTTTCCACAACTTTGGGATTGGATATCTTTTCTAATATTAATTGAGCGATTTTATTGTTTACAGCTACATGAAAATCTTTGTTGGAATAATTCATCAACAAGATTTTCACTTTGCCTCAGTAATCAGAATCTATCACACCTGCACCTGTGGCTATAGATGCCTTCACTGCTAGGCTGGATCGTGGGGCAATTCTACCATAATGCCCTACTGGAACAGCAACATGAAGTTTAGTGAATATAAGTGCCTGACCTCGTGCAGAAACAACCACTACTTCTGCCACAAAGAGATCATAACTGGCCACTCCAGCTGATCCTCTGGCAGGCAGTGAGACTGACTTGTCTGCATGGTGCACTTCCAAAATACCATTTTTTGAGTTTTTCTTACTGGGGGTTTTCCTAGGTTTACTGAAAACCTTCTTATCTCTTTTTAAATATGGTAATAGTTTTTTCTTTTTCTGGCTCTTTTTCTAACTTAATTTCACTCAGTGTTTCACATGGTAAAACTGAGAATCTATTATTTGAGGGAAGAATACATGTCAGATGAGTAAAAACTTTGTCCTTAAAGTGAACTGAAGCAGTTGAGCCTATTTTTGCTCGGTTTCCACAAAACCTGGCACTGACCCAGTTTCCACCAACTTTATGGCGTTGGTGAGCTCTTCTGCACTTTGGTAAAATATTTTTGCTCCCTTGAATTCAAGGTAGCACATTCGAGGTTGGTGAGGGCATGGTAGATGATTACTGCAAGGCCAAGGCTTTCCACACTTGAAACACTTGCCCTCTGCTCTGGCCTTTCCAATATCCATTGGGATGCCCATTCCTCTGAATGTTCCCACCTGCTGAGAAGCCAGTATCTTAGGTGTTTGTGCTGTGGAGCTAGCAGCTTAGGGAACCATGCCACTTGCATTGGCAATGGGGTTCATGCTCGTGGGGTTTGCATTTTGTCTACCTTGCCAGGCATTAGGTACAAATTTAGTCATGGTAGGATTTAGTGCCTTATGTGCTTTCCTTGCTAAAAGAGAGGCTTCCACCTTTTTCAGCTCACATTCCCATTTTCTTAGAAAAGTTGAAAATGCAAGGCCTGAGCAGGCCTGCTTTGCGAATGTCAAGATGTCTTCATGAATGCCTTGTTGGCAAATGTGGATTAGAGTCTCATCGAATTCTGGACTGTGCTCCAGGTTCACCTCATTCATGAGCTGATATATCTGGACAAAATAGTCTTTGATGGTGGTTGAGCCCTGCTTCAAGACCATCAGCTTGTTGTATGCCTCCTTTTGGGTGGTGACAGGGCAGAATTGGGAGTCCATCATCTCCAAGAATGTTGACCAATTTTCTAGGCCTAAAGTGTTTTCAAAATAAAAATCTGCAAACCACTGCATAGCACTTGTGTCTCCTCCTCCTATGAAGCCCAAGGCAATTACTATCTTTTGGTGGTTGTTAGGGGGGTTCTTGAAACTGAGAAAATAATTTCGCAATTTCATCAGCCAGGTCTTATATTTGGCCTTTTTACCTTCGAAGATAAAAGGTTTGGGTGCAAATGATTTGCTGAGGCATGGACTGGATTGGATCTGCGGGCTCTGAGGCCTTAATGGGGAGAGCAGCCCCCTGGGTCCATCTCCATGGTCAGAGTCTGGGTCTGAATCTGGATCATCCCAATCTTCCTCTCAATGAATCAGCTTCTTTCCCTTCTGCTTTTGCATTAGGGGTCTTGCTCTCAATGGTTGTGGGGTCCTTTCTGACTGCTCGGTCTGTTCCAAGGCCTTTATAGACCTGTACTGGAAGTAGGGCAGTGGCTCAGGAGGGTTTGGGTGTGCGGCAGGTTCTCTTTTATAGGCTTTGGCCCAATTTTTGTATCGGAGTTGGAAGGCTACCAATTCATCTTGGTATAAAAATGACATTGTTGGTAACTCTGGTTGGCTTTGTGGTGGTGATGAGTGAGGTGTAGATGTGGCAGAAACTGATGGGGGAATAACTTTTATGATCATAGTGTCTAAGTGCTCAGAGTCCTCTTTGTGACTTCTCTGAGTTTGAGACCAAGGGTGGGATGATGATGCTGGATAGGAAAAGCTCTGGCTTATCCACCTAAAACAAAAACTCTTTCTTCTTCATCAAGATGCACTCCTGGGTTTCTTCTCACCACTTGCAGGTAGAGGCATCTGCGAATAGTTGCTTTTTATAGCAAAAGCTCTGAAAACTCAAATAGATGGCATGAGACCAGTGTAGAACAATGCTTTAATGCAGTGTTCTGTAATGAGTCTATCCCAAGGGCTTGTAATGGGTGGACCACATAAATCAGCTATCCACAACTGCCTCAGCAACCCCAGCATGGGTAGGGGGCAGGCAATGCCAGTATCCACTTGCTTAACCCTGAGCAAGGGTATAACTACTTGATAATGGAAGTAATCTGCTGTCCATCAAGTGGACAGGCACTAGCCACTGTATGCACAGGCTTACACAGTTGGACACATGAAGTGCAGTGCCAACTGGAAAGTGGGAACAAAAATCGGTATGTTACTAGGTTTTGACCACCAGGTCTTATCCTTTCACAAATACTACTCTCCTATAAAGCAATGGGAGCATAGGTGAGGGTTGATGACAGATGCGCTCTTCTGTGATGTACCTCCAAGGTACAGTACACAAGGACTTGCATGGGGGATAAAAACTCAACCTGCATGGCTGACAGCCAAAAAGAGCAAAGATGAAGGAAGAAGTTTGGAATTATATCAGGTCACACCTCAAGAGAGAGGATGAGCTATGTGCTGAGAATTCCAAATTTAAGGAATATACATGGGAATCGACTACTTATATACTAACTACTGAGTTTAGGGCAGGCATAAGGGTATAGGGCAATGAGTAAGCATATATAAGCAATGATATCATAATGACATAGCAATGACATCATCATCAGTCAGCATTATTAAATGTGATGTCATAGCCTGGACTAGGGCTATGGGTATAAGTGATGTCAGGGTTTGGAATACTCTAGACCTGGGTTATGGGTATGATAAGATAGTGGCTGTGTGATAAGCAGCCCTTGAGTAAAGTGAAGCAAAAAGTGTAACTAGTTTTCTTGGGTTCTGACAAACAGGTGTGGAATATACTAGTCATGAACTACATCTCATATTGAGTATATCTCTATAGATTATGAGCCCTGACTTGTTGCTCTAACTGACCACATGTAATCTTTGTATCCAACATGCATATATTCAATAAGATAACTTCTACTACATCTGAGAAAGTCAAGCTATCAAAGCTTGATGTGTCCAGCAAGAAGTGGACCACTTGGAAGGTCTGCCTCTAGCTTGCTGCCAATAGTTGAGGACTTGGTGGTTATTTTAATGGCAGCAAGGCAAGGCCTATAGATCTGGCAGCTAGAAAGCTAGTTGGATGAATGGCAACAACTTCCACTAAGATCAAGTTAGTTGAGGATTATAAGAAAAATCTTGCAACCTGGACTAAGAAGGATATAATAAAGATGTGACATATAATTGCAAATACCCTTCCAAACACCCTGTTTGTCCATCTTGTGGGCAAAAACTCTGCCCATGAGTATTTCATGACTCTCAGCACTCTTTTTGAAAAGTGGTCTGTCATGGTCAGTGCTAAAATGTGTTATCAGCTCAGAGAACTAAAATTGAAAGAAAAAAGGGATGCACAAGTGCATATAGAGAAAATCATCATACTATATAAGGATCTTGCCTCTATTGGATGACCAGTATTTGATGAAGACCTATTTAATATTGTATATGCATCATTCCCATGCTTATACAACCCTGGTTTTGCAGCCCTCTTTTTGACAATGCATTTATATGACAAATCAATCACTATGGATGATCTTATGGACATTGTCTTAGAGGAATATGATAGACTTACACTGTAGAATGGTGGCAAAGGAAAGAAATCCTCTAGGGGTAAAGATGAAGCCTTTGAAGCTGATGTCTTGTCCAAAAAAGTAATATGCACCTTGCATAGAATCTAGCCAAGCATCTACTCAATGGCAAGATGAAGTCCAATAGAGTAGAGAATATGTGCCAAGGGTCTTGTCAGTGATCAACTTTACACCAACAGAGAGTTCACAGCAAGGTAGAATTGTGTAGAACTAGCTTAGTGTACAAGAGTGAGAAAGGACACTATTTATACTATGGAAGGCCCATGCACAGACCAAGAAATGTGATGAAATCCTAAGAAAGGATTCCATGAAAGGAAGAGAGTGTTTCTAAAAGGAAAAAATGATAACAGGTCATGGAAACATTCAAGAAGTCTGAAAGAATGTTCCATCTGAAACTTTATGGGTGTAAGAAAGAGAAGTCAGCCTGAGCAGAGGTACTTGGCTCATTAGGATAAACAAGAGGGAAGAAAGTAAAAAGAAAACAAATATCCTTAGTATAGCATATAGCCATAACATTATCCCTTTCATAGCTTTGAAAAACCACCTCAAAGACAACTTCTATGACATTGCTTACTTGGATCTCAAAATTCTGGCCCTGAAAGATTGCCCTTATTGTACATGATGTTGTTATTGTCAAAGTCAGAGGCTAAAAAAGTGTGATGGGCCTTTGGGAAGGTACTAGTGAGATGGGTAGAGGACCCACAGTGTGCACAAGGGCAGAAGGGGCAATGATGGGGAGGATGACCAAATGCATGACAGTACTGGCAAATATGCAAAGGGAATCTGAAATGAGTATGGCCAGGGGCCCAGATAAAACAAATGGTGCAGCAGTACCTGGGGCAGTGGTGGATAAGATGGTCTAGGAAGTCATAGTGAAAGCACTAAAGGAAGCAAGGTGGGGGAATAGGATGACCTGGTGAAGAGACTGGCTCATTGATAATGATAGGATTGGAAACAGAGCTCTGTGGGGTGAACACAGCTGAGGTCTCCTGCTTTTTCACCACTTGATCAGCTATTTCCAGTCCTTTTGCACAAGCCATATCAAACTCAGTGGAATTACCTCCAGTGGCAGCATGGGTAGGAATAGTGGGTGGCAGCAAGGGGAGTGGATTTGGTATGATGGGGTGGGTGATAGCATGGGTGTGGAAAGGAAGTTGTTGTTGTCATAGATGTGTTGATCCATAGGATTAAGTAACTTGTATAGAGGCCCAAGGATATTGGAGATGTGGGTAAGGGGGAGGCAGTCTATGATGTAACTGAAGCCATTTGTATGGAGAAGTCCCAGGATAGTGGATTGGATGTTAGCCAATCCAAGCTAGATGGCCACCCCATGGAATATTCCATTGATGTCCTGGTATGAGTGTTGGGGGATAGCCTCATGGTAAAATGCATCTAGAAAGGAGTAGGTACAAAATAAGGTGGCTAAGCTACATAGGGTGGCATTGCTCATAAACATAGGGTCATGTTCAATAGAAAGGGTAAGGCAAATGTTTAAAAGGATAGAAGTATACAATAAGTTCCTATGACCAGTGGACAGGTGCATGGCTCTAACTCAGTATGGAAATAGGGTATGAGGGGCAGGTTGGTAGGAGCAAGAGGTGGAAGATAAAGAAGAAGTGCAACCAATGAATATGTTTGCATAAGGTAATGGTTAGACTGGGGGAAAGTCAGTAGGGAAGTGGTTCTTATACTCTTGGAGGATGATCTGTGCATTTTCCAAGTTGGCTTTATATTTTCATGTCAATTCCAAAATCAGCCATCCCTTCCAGAAGATGAGGAAGTGGAATAATCCACAGACCTTCTTGTATTGCAGGATCTTTCTGACTTTGAACTCTGCCTTATCTCTGTTAATGTCAGGTGGGTCATAAGTAAAATTTGGGCTGTGTTCTGGAGTTTTGTGATAGGATAATAACAAGGAGGTATGGAACACATTGTGGATCTTCTAGGTCACCAGAGATGATAGTGATAGGCAAAATGACTGTCTTGATTTCAAATTGTCTATATCACTTGGGAAGCAGCTTTTGCAATTGATTCAGGAATTGGAGATTCTTCCCTTCTAACCATACCTTGTTTCCTTGTTTTCAGGGGGTGAACTTGGCAGTAACATGGGATTTTATCACCTTCTTGGCCAATTCATGGGCTGCTAGTGCTTCTTTATGATATTACACACTTTGTATAGAATCTAGCCAAGCATCTACTCAATGGCAAAACAAAGTCCAATAGAGTAGAGAGTACACACCAAAGGGTCTTGTTGATGATCAACCTCATACAAATGGAGAGTTTACTGCAAGGTAAAATTGTGTAGAACTAGCTTAATATACAGGGAAAGAAGGGTTGCTATTTATACTATGTGAGAATCTGCACATGGACCAAGGAATATGATGGAACTCTGAAGAAGAGTTTCATAGAAGAGGAAAAGTATTCAAAAGAAGATGAAACACAAACAGGTTTGCGGAAATAATCAAGAAGTCTGAAAAACTGCTCCATCTGAAATATCTATGGTCATGAGAAAGAAAAGTTGGCCTGAGCTAAAGTACTAGGCTCATTAGGATGACTGAGAGGAAAATAAGTGAAAAAGAAGACATCCTTAGCATATCATACAACTGTAACATTACCCCCTTTATAGCTTTGAAGGGCCACTTTAAAGATCACTTCTAGGATATTCACTATCCTAATTTAAAAATTCCTGCCCTTATAAGTTGCCCTCATTGTACATGACATTGTTATCATCAAAATCAGAGGCCAAGAAAGTATGATGGGTCTCAGGACATAAGCTAGCAAGATGGGCTGACAAGCTGCAGCATGTACAAAGACAGAAGGGGCAACAGAAAGGAGGATGGCCAGGTACATGAAAATACATGCAAATGTGCAGAGGGCATTACCCATGAGTATAGCCAGGAGCCCAGAGATAACAAGTGGTGCACCAATAGTGGGGACAGTGATGGATGAGGTGGTTTGGGAATTTGCACTAAAAGCATTAGAGGAAGCAGAGTGGGGGAATAGGAAGGCCAGGCAGGGAGATGGGGTCATTAATAATGATGGGGTTGAAGACAAAGCCTTGTGGAGAAAACATAGTAGAGGTCTCCTGTTCCTCAACCACCTGGTTGGCAACTTCAAGTTCTTTAGCACAGGCCATATTGAACTCAGTGGAAGTACTGCCTTTGGCAGCATAGGTGGGGATGGTAGGTGGTGGCAGGGGGTTCAAGGTGATGGAATAGGTAGGGACTTCAACTGGTGGCATTGGAATGGGCAAGAAGTGGTTGTCATAAATCTGCTAATCTACTGGACTGAGTGACTCATAGAGTGGTCCAAGAATACTGGAGATGTTAGTGATATGGAGGCAGTCAATGACATAACCAAAGCCATTGGTGTGAAGGAGTCCAAGGATGGTGGCCTGAACATCTGCTAAGCCAAGTTAGATGGGGACACAGCAGAAGGTGCTGTCAATGTCCTAATAGGAGTGTTGGGGTATAGGTTTACAATAGAGGGAGTCAAGGAATGAGTAGGTATGGAAAAGAGTAGCCAAGCCACATAAGGTGGCATTGGTTGTGAATATAGAATCTCATTCAATTAAAAGGGTAAGACAAATATTTAATAAAATGGAAGCATACAACATATTCCATTGTCCAGTTGGGAGGTGCATGGAGTGAACATGATAGGGGGATAGGGTACATGGAGTGGGATGATAGGAGTGGTGGGATAAAGAGGATAAGGTGGAAGTGTGGCCAATAGATATTTTGAATGGTGGTGGGGTAGTTGGTCAGACTGGGGGAAAGTTATTGGAAAAGCAGGCTTTATATTCCTAGAGGGTGGTCTGTGCATTCTCCAGGTTTTTCTCAGGTTCCCATGTCAATTCTGAAATTGGCCAATCTTTTCAGAAGATCAGGAATCAGAAAGATCTGTGCATCTTTTTATGCCATAGAATCTTTCCTACTTTAGATTCTACTTTATCTCTGTCAATGTCAGGTGGGTCATAAGTGAAATTTGGACCATGTTCTGGTGTTTCATGATATGGGGATAGGAGGAATGCATGGAACACATTATGGATTTTCCATGTGGGGAATAGTTGGAGGCAGTAGGTGATAGGGGAAATGATGGCTTCTATCTTGAATGGTCCATATTATTTGGGAAGGAGCTTTTGTGATTGGTCAGGGATCCAGAGATTTTTGCCTTCTAGCCATACCTTGTTGCCCTGTTTCTAGGAGAAGATCTTGGCAGTTACATGGGATTTCATTGCCTTCTAGGCCAGTTTATGGGCTGCTAGTGCTTCTTTCCATGCTTTTTCTATTCAGGAGAGTAATCCATCAAGTAAGTCAATGAAGAAGGGTCAAAATGGGGGGTATGCATGGGGCTCATAGCCAATCATAAGGGAAAAGGGTGTCTTTTTAGTTACTGAATGGACAGATGAGTTATGATGGAACTCAGCAGATGGGATCAGTTTTTTCCACTGCATCTGTATACCATTACAAAAGATTTTAAGATAGGTTTCAATTTCCTGGTTGGTGCATTTGGTTTTGCCATTGGTCTGAGGGTGGTATATGGAGAAAAGGTGGACATTGTATTGGAGGATCCTGGCCAGTTCTTTGAAAAAAGCTGAGGTGAACTGTGGGCCTTGGTTAGAGATAACATGGTCATATAGACTGAACCAAGTGAAGACTTTCTCATAGAATATCTTGGCCACTTCTTCTACACTGATAGTCAAAGTGCAAGGAGTCAAGATTACCTCCTTTGTAAGGCCATGATCAACCACAACCATGAGAGCATTATACCCCTGAATAGGGGGGAGACTGGTAACAAGGTCAACCAAGACTTGTTGAAAGGGGCAGATGCAGGTGGAGAGAAGGGGAGACAGGGGGGGTACTGTGGGGTGGGTGTTAACCTTGTTTTCCTGGCAGACAGTGCATCTGGAAATAAATTGATAGACAAACACTGCAAGCCCAGGCCACCAATAGTCATGGGAGACCAATTCTATGGTGTGAAAGATGCTGCTATGGCCACCAGTGGGGGAGGCATGGATGGAGTGGACAAGTTCCTACTGGGCAAAGAAGGGAATATAAAGGCAGCCCTGGAAATAGAGGTTGCCATTGCAGTATACCCAGTCTTTAGGGTGGGAGTGGCCAAAGAGGAGTTGGGAGTCCTCCATGGTTCAAAGGGCAGATTGAATGAGGGGGTTAGTTGCAGTGAAGGTGGTGATCTTTTCAGTGAGAGCAAGGTCAAGGTTGTGGGTGAAGATAGTGTTGGAAAGGAGGATGATAGCCTGGTTGTCAATGGAAGTATCAACATAGTCATGGTGGAAGAGGATATTAGTGGGGCTCATGGAGATACTGGGAACAGGGGTGAAAACAAGGTTGAAGTCCTATAAGAACAAATGCCATTTGGCTTGTTAGTAAAAGAGCTTGTGGGGGTCTCTAAAATATGCAAGATTTTTGTGGTCAGTGATAATTGTAATGGGCAATCCAGTGTCCTAAAGGTAATGCTTCCACTCATGGAGAGCATGCAGAACCACTAAAAGTTCTCAATTATAAATGTCATAGTTTCTTTTTTCAGGGGAAAATGTTTTAGAAAGATACATGTATGGGTGATGATCACCATTATTGTTGGCTTGCATCAGCACAGCACCAAAAGCTGTGAGGAAGATATCAGTTATAACAAAGAATGGTTTGTGAAGGTTGCAAAGGGTAAGAACAGGGGCCAAGGTGAAGGTGGATTGGAGGTGATGGAAGGCATCATCTTGGGCATTAGACCATTCCTAGGGTTGATTCTTGTGGGTAAGGGTAAGGAGAGGTTGGGCAATGGTAAAGAAGCCAGAGATGAACTTCTGGTAGAAGTTGCAGAAGCCCAAGAAGAAATAAACACCTTTGACATCAGTAGAAGGGGACCAGTCCTTGATGGCACATAGCTTAGTGGGGTCCATCTGTGTGTAGCCTTTGCTGACCACCATGCTGAGGTATTCAACTTTGTCCTTGTCAAATTTGCATTTTAGCAATTTAAGGCAGAGGTGGTGGTTCTGAAGGTGTTGCAGGATGCAGAGGGTTCATGCATGGTAAGTAGAAAGATCTGAGAAGTGGATGAGGAGATTGTCCATGTAGATAAGTAGCCATTCTTCTGTGATCATATCACTGAATGTGTCATCCATGAATGCTTGAAAAATGGTGGGTCAGTTGCAAAGCCTGAAAAACATTACTATAGGTTTGAAGAGTTCCTAGGGGGTGATAAAGGTGGACTTCTATTGGTCACCCTCTTTTATGCAGATGTTGAACTTGGTAAACACTAACAAGTTCTTGAGTTGGTTCATAAGGGTAGATATGAGTGGGAGGGGATAGGCATTCTTAATTGTGTGTGAATTGAGATACCAGTAATCTTGGAAAGGGTGAACTGATCTGTTTTTCTTCAGAAAAAAGAAAAAGGGTGAGGCTTGCAGGGATTTGAAGGGGCATATATGACTGGTTTTGAGATGTTTTTCAATGAATGCCTGGCATGCATCAAGTTTCTTGGGGTTAAGTGGGTATACTTTGGTGATCTTTGGGGTAAAGGACTTATGAAGGGCAATGGCATGATTATATGGGCAAGATGGGGGAAGTTCATTATGGGTTTGCTCTGCAAAGACCTGAATGAATTTCTGTGCCCAGGTGAATAATGTTATTGTTGCCTTTTCCTGTTTCTGAGTGATTTTGGTGGAAAGGGTTACTTTTCTAAGCAGCTTGCAAGCCCATGGTAAGAAGGGATCTCCAGGGATCTTCTTTATCTTTTGTAATTGCACTTCAGTTTCATATAAGGAGTCAATGGATAGAGTTTTGACCAGGTACTAGTGGTCATTGGTGAGGAGGTGATCACAGGTGGGAGTATAGGCAGCCAGGGTGATGGAAACATATCCTTAGTTTCAATTGATGGAAGGGTTGACTGCCTTTAGCCAAGATGTTCTGAGGATAACATTGTCTTTTCCAGAGGCAATGACCAGAAATTCTTTTTCCTTGAGGGTGTCATTGATTATAAGGCATAGAAGAATTTTGTAATGAATGAATCCTTCTTTGTTCAATGTGCCATTGACATTTAGGGCTCTAAGAGGTCAGAAGAGGCAAGTGGTTGGTAAGTCATGCTCTTTGATGAAATCTGGGTGAATAAAGTCACTGGTTGCCCCACTATCAATCAGGGTGTTTGCTTCAATGATTTGGGCTCCATTAAGAGAGAGAGAAATGGGAATGTGAACTGATTTCTTGTCTCTATCTGCTATTATTACAGGAATGAGCTATATAGAAGAAGACATTGACACTTTCCTTCTCTTCAAAAATCCTCTTTGTAGAGCCTTGCTGCTGTCAATGACTCTTGTTCTCTATCTTTGTAGCATACCTTGAGTGCTTGAAGGATCTTGTCCCCATCAATCTTGTTGGCTTTCAAGTAATGGACATATTTGGCCAGCTCTGATGGCTGGGCTTCTGCAGTGGCAGGGATAGAGGCAACAGGCATTACAGGTGCTGCTCAGGCCCACTCTGGATTTCTGGGTGGTTGTGGAGGCAGGGTAGAATTTAAATTGTTAATGGGACAGGGGTGGTTTTGAGTTGAGCATTCCTTTCTATAACAAATAAAGCATAGAACTTTCCTTATGTACTCCATGTGCTGAACTGGGGTATGTCAGGACTTCCATTTTCCTTCCCTTTTCCTATTTATTACTTGTACTATACAACCTCATTCCATTCCTCTTATCTTATCTTATTGCACAGCCACTAGGGCTTAGGTCAATTCTGTTATAGATAGTCTAGGTTCAGCCCATGACCAGCCCTAAGTTGGCCCATGCATAGTTTCTAGTTAGTATATATAATAGTCAGTAGTATATGTTGTATTTTCTTACACTTGGAATTCATTGTCTTAGGCACATTCACTTTGAGTGTGATCCTGATATAATTCCAAGTGTACTCTCTACTACACATTGTTCTTCACAGCAACCAGCTCACCACTTCTTTTCTTCATGTTATCATCTCTCGAGAGTAAGTTGAGCCCTTAGCTCCTTCTCCTTACAAGTTCAGAGCATGATGGTACACTTTGTATTGCTCTTCCAAGACCACATATCCTTAACCTTTGCCTAGCCACCACACACAAGCTATCAACTTTTTTCACCTACCTCATTTCCTTCAAGTCAGAGGTAGTTTTTGTTATGGTTATATGATATGCTGAGGACATGTCCTTTTCTATTACCTATTTTTCTCTCAGTTGACCTAATGAGCCTAGTACTTCAGCTTAGGCTGACTTTTTTTTCTCACAACCTTAGTGCCATTTCTGATGGAATGTTCTTTCAGACTTCCTTGAATGTTTCCATGGCCAGTTGTTGTTTCATCCTTTTCTGGATGCTTTTTACTTTCTATGAAATCTTTCCACAAGATTCCATGATGTTCCCCTGGTCTGTGCACAGGCCCACACTAGTATAAATAGCAACCATTCTCCTCTGTGTACACTAAGCTAGTTCTATGCAATTCTACCTTGCTGTGAACTCTCCATCTAGCATAAGGTTGATCACTAGACAAGACCCTTGGCACATATCTTCCACTCTTCAAGTCTTCATCCTACTTTTGAGTGGATGCTCAGCTAGCTCCTATACAAGGTGCATATCAGTTTTTCACTGTTAGGCATTCCTTTATGTTAAGTTCCTTTTATCTGTTCTTACCACTTCTGACCAAGCACACTTTATGCAAAGTCATCCACTTTTTGGACAAAGGCCCTTTGCCCTAGTCCACCACAGCCAGGCTCAGGCTTAAGGGACTAAGAGTGCTCAAACACTTGACATTTGATAGTAAACCACTGTTACTTGATTCAGTTGTACATTGCCACCATTTACACAGTATGCTCTTGTACAGATACTGTCTAGCTCAGACTGTGGTTACTGGCCCTCATGTTATGACCAGTTGCATTATCTAGTGTTATTGGATAGTACATTATTGCCTCTGAGCATCTCTCAAGTTTCTGGATTTGGTCTATAAAACCCTGTTCCACAGATGTCTTCTACTTCTCAAGCAGTGAGAAGAAACCTTGAGGAGTCCATTGAAGAAGACAAAGTTTTTCCCTCTCCTATCCCCACTTTCAGTCTTGAGTTACTAGAAGTCACTCTTTGTGAGGACCTTTGATGCTTGAACATCATGAACCCCTTCCTTTAGCCTCAACTTAGCAGACTAGCCATCTGCTCAAACAAAATGGCCATCATACTCCTTCACTCCAGCTGTAGGATTCAAACTGGCCCCTTCATTTTGGGGGAAACCTCACTTGACTCAGCAATTCTGCAATATCACAACCAAGATTTAAAGCACACCCACAAGCATGCTCATAAGGAAGCTTGCATACCTATTTTGGGTGATACCTAGGACAATGTAATGGACAATGATTTACCCCTCATGTCCACCACCTTCATAGTGCCTACCAGCACTACTTCCTCAGATGCTAACAATGAGAAATCAACATTGTTGACCAACACTTTTGCCACAGTGCTGCTATGCACCTTACCCTATAACCCCAACCCCTGGTGCCAGAGGCTGGCATATATACAACCACTGCCATGCTTTCTTCAATTGAAATGGCCACCCTCTTCACCTCCAGCACCAAATTTGAACAGACCACTAAGACAACAGGTGTGAGCAATAGCAGTCTGTTGCATCAAGATGAGAATTCTGATGATAATAGTGATATCTCATTGTATGTCACCAGAGCCTTGAACATGCCTGTGTCTATCACCACTACCCAGGATTGGCAGTCATCCAAACAATCCCTGAAGCCCAAGGTAAAGGGGCAGCCTGCTGCAAAGTGCAGAACATCCAAGAAACCCAAGGCCAAGAAGGAGAAGGCTGTCTCCTTTGCCTTGTCCAAAAGTAGTGGTTTCAGGATCAAGTGCATAAAATGTGGCAAGAAGTGGCCATGTGGCAACCATAGGAAAAAGCCCACAAACAAAGTAGCTATGCCTTCACCTATATATAGTACAAGTACCAATAGATATAGTGCCTTGACAATTGAGAAAAGTAGTGAATCATTAGAGGGCCCATTGTATATTGAGTTCTCCTCTGGCAGAACAATAGTTGTCTACTCTACCAAAAAGAAAAGTGAGAATAAGTCATCTGCCTCAAAGACAGATGAGGCCAAGGAAATGCCCAGGATAGAGTACACCTCAGGCAAGATAGTGGTTGATCACACCACTCAAAAGAAAAATGACAAAAAGCCCACTTCAAAGGGCAAAGAGGCAAAGTCAGACATCTCTGCCACTGAAGCTAAAGAAACCCCACAGATTGAGTATCTAACAGGTAAAACAGTAGTCATCTGACCAAAAAACAAGGCCATTGAGAAGCCTAAGAAAATTCTTAACCCTAAAGATTGGAACTTTGAGCTACCAAGCACTAGTGCAGAGGAGGCATTGGCTAAGGCAAATGCTTGAGGGTTTCTTGAGGTGGTCTGAGAGGACTGGATGATTCCACTTCTATTGTGAGGATCTTTGGGTGTGGCCAGATTGAATCTGTATGTGGTGGAAGAAGCAATAGTCCCTGCACATGGGCAGGCCTTAATCTCCATGAAGACTCACATTACCATAGAACAGGGCTACTATGGCCATATTACACCATGCTCCAGACTAGCAGTCAAAAACTCAATAGCCATCAGAGCTGGTGTTATCAACTCAGATTATAGGGGGAAGATAAAGATCCTTCTTTTTAATCATTTGGATAAAGATTTCAAGGTCAATATCAAAGAATGAATCACCCAGCTCATTATTGAGAAAAACAAAAGGCCCACTATGATGGAAGTTAGCTGGTTCAAAGATTTGACTGAGTGAAATGACAAGGGCTTTGGTAGCATGGGCATTTGAAAAGTCAACCACTATTTATGGCTAAACACAGTAGATCCTTTGTCAATCAAGTGGATTAGACAGCAAGCACAAGAAACAGACAAGAAGTATGTACTTGAACATATTTACTCTTTCATATACAATAAGCAATGACCTGAAGTCAACAAGAATTTACTTGCATATCTTTGGAATATGACCAAAGAAGAGTTATACTAGGTGCTTCACAACCTTCAAAAGAAACTGTGATTCAAAAAAGCATCAGAACATCATAGGAGGCCTTGTAGTAGCTTAGAAATATCTGCTAGTATAGTAGTAGACAATGGCAGTGTAATACAGACTCAGGCCCTTATTGACTCTGGATGCATAGGATCCACTGTTAACATGAATTTCATCAAAGAAAAAGGATTGCCAACTTCAAAACTCCCTTGTCCCATTTGAGTGTACAATGCTGATGGGTCACTAAATGAAAGAGGGAAGATCACTGAATTCACAGTGGCAGAGCTTAAAATCCTAGACCACAGTAAAAAGATTGCACTAGTAGTAATGAAGTTGACAGCCACTCTAATATTCCTTGGATATGACTGGTTGTGCCTTCACAACCATAAAATAGACTGACCAACTGGGCATATTGAGTTCACATGCAACAATAATCATATGCCAAAGCTTGAGCAGATCAAAGATGATGATGATGAGAATCTAGAGGTCAAGTACTCTGAAGGCAAATGATTGTTCCAGTTAGATCTCAAGTGGTATATGAGAAATACATTCACTGAGATTGCTGCTAAGGAGTATGTGACCAAAAAAAAGAAGACCTTTGAGAAAGCTGCACTGGCTTACATCCACAATTTTGCCAATGTGTTCATCAAAAAGTCATTCAACAAGTTGCCACCTCAACAACCTTGGGATCACATGATAGAGCTCTTGCCAGGGGACCATATCATCAATTGTAAGACATACCTGCTTGATCCCAGCAAAAAAAAGGAACTAGATGCATTTCTCAAAGAAAACTTGAAGTCAGAATAAATTAGATCTTCCAAGAGTTTCTTTGCCTCCATATTCTTCTTTATCAAGAAAAAAGATGGCCAGTTAAGACCTATGCAGGACTACTGGAAGTTAAACATGGTCATCATCTGAAACCAATATTCTCTGCCACTAATAAATGAGCTAGTGGATAAATTAAAATCCACCAAATATTACACTAAGTTTGATGTCAGGTGGGAATACAACAATGTATGGATGGCTGAGGGAGATGAATGGAAGGCTGCCTTCTGCACCAACCAAGGGCTCTTCAAGCTGCTTGTAATATTCTTTGGCCTTAAAAATTTGCCAGAAATGTTTCAAATGATGATGAACTTGCTATTCAAGAACTTGATTGATCATGGTGTCATAGTAGTATACATTGACAACATCATGATCTTCACCAAGATGATCGAAGAGCAAAGATAAATTATAAGAAAAGTCCTTAGTATACTCTGACAAGAACACCTATACCTTAAACATGATAAATGTGATTTTGAAGTAAAGAAACTGAATTTCTTAGAATTATTGTGTCATAGAACAAGGTTAAGATGGAGCCCAAAAAGGTACAAGTAATCAAAGAGTTGCTGATCCCCCAGATACATACACAATTATGGGAATTCCTTAGCTTCTTAAATTTCTATCAAAGATTTGTCAAGAACTTCACACAGATCACTTGGCCTCTTAATGCACTCACATCTGAACTCAAGGAGTTCAAGTGGACTAAAGAGTACCAAAAGGCAATAGACATGCTCAAAGATATGTCAATGACTGCACCCACTCTTGCCATGCCTAATAATGATGATCCATTCAGGATGAAGACTGACAGATCAGGTGTAGGCATTGGAGCCATCCAATTGCAGTACCAAGGAGGAATTTGGCATTTGATAGCATTTATTTCACAATTACTCAATGACACCAAAAGAAATTATCATGCTGCAGATCTAGAAATGCTAGTGGTTATACACATGTTAAAAAAGTGGCACCAATACCTACTCAGAGCCAAACACCTGTTCAAGGTCCTTGTAGATCACAAAAATCTGGAATACTTCAAGAAACTGGTAGATCTCTCCCACTATCAAGCCTAATGGCAACAAATCATCCAAAAGAATGAATTTATCATCAAACACTAATCAGGCAAGACAAACCCTGCTGACCCTTTGTTCAGGAGGCCAGTGATATGCACCTTGCATAGAATCTAGCTGAGCATTCACTCAAGAGTAGAATGAAGACTCGAAGAGTGAAAGTTATATGCCAAGAGGGTTTTACCTAGTGATCAACCTCACACTAGACAGAGAGTTCAGAGCAAGGGTGAATTGCATAGAACTAGCTTAGAGTACACAGTGGAGAGAGGCGCTATTTATATGAGTGAAGGTCTGTGCACAGACCAAGGGGAACATGATGGAATCTTATGAAAGGATTCCATAGAAGGGGAAAAGCATCCTGAAATGGATGGAACAATAATGGGCCATGGAAACACTGGAGAAGTCAGAAGGGCATCCTATCAGAAGCAGTGCTAAGGTCATGAGAAGGAAAAGTCAGCACTAACAAAAGAACAAGAGTTGCTAGGGTGATCCAAAGGATAATAAGTAATATCAAAGCAGATGTCCTCAGCATACTGCAATACCATAACATTACCCCCTTTGTAGCTTCGAAGGTCCACTTTGAAAACCACTTCCAAAATATTCTCCATCTCTATTTCAAAGTTCCAGCCCCTAAAGATCACCCTCATTATAGATGATGTTATTATCATCAAAGTCAGAGGCTAAGAAAGCACAACAGGCCTCTGGGCATGAGTTAGCAAGATAGGCTGTGAACCCACAGCACACACAAGGACAAAAGGGGCAACAATGGGGAAGGTGGCCAGGTGCATGACAATATTGGCAAACATGCAAAGGGCATTGCCCATGAGTATAGCCAGGGGCCTAGGTAAAGCAAATGGTACATTGGTACTAAGGGCAATGTTGAATGAGGTGTTCAGTGGATTGACACTGAAAGCATGAGAGAAAGTGGGGTGGAGGGATAGGGAGGCCTGGCAGATAGATGGGATCTGGGGAAACAGTGACTTGTGGAGCTACTAGCACAAATGTCTCTTGTTCTTTTATGGCTCAGTCAGCTATCTCCAACCCTTCTGCACATGCCATGTCAAACTCGGTGGGTATCCCTCCACTATTGGCATAGGCAGGGGGTATAGGGGGTGAGGGCACTATGGGGGTGACTGGGTGAGTGGGCATAACATTGGGGGGCATGGGGGTAGACAGGGTGTGGTCACTGTTATATATGCACTGATCTGTGGGGTTTAGGGAGTTGTATAGGGGGGAGAGGATGGAGGAGACTTGGAAGAGGGGGAGGTGATCTACAACATATCCGAAACCATTGGTATAGAATAGGTCAAGGATGGTGGTGCAGATTTTGTTCAATCCTAGCTAAATGGCAACCCCCCAAAATGTTCCATTGATATCTTGGTATGAGTATTGGGGGACCATGTCATGGTAAAGGGCATCTAAGGAAGAATATCTTCAAAAAAGAGTAATAAGGCTATGTAAGGTAGCATTGTTTGTAAATAGAGGGTCTCTCTTGATGGAGAGGGTTAGGTGAATGTTTAGAATTATGGAGGCATACAGCATGTTGTGTCTTCCCATGGGAAGGCATATAGAGTGGACATGATAAAGGGGTAGCATACATAAGGGGGGTTAGTAGGAGTGGCGAGAGACAAGAGATGAGGATGAGAAGGTTGGGCCAATGGACATGGTGAGGATTAGTTAGGTGATGAGGGGAAGTTAGTGGGGAATCAGTTTTTATACTCCTGAAGGATGGTCTATGTGTTTTCCAGGTTCTTTTTGGGTTTCCACGTCAATTCCGCTATTGGCCATCCTTTCCACCAGATTAGGAATCGGAAAGATCCATGTATCTTCTTATGTCATAGGATCTTTCCCACTTTGAACTCCTGTTCATCTCTGTCAATATCAGAAGGGTTGTATGTGAAATTTGGTCCATGTTCAGGCATTTCATGATATAATGTAAGGAGGGAGGTGTGGAAGACATCATGGATTTTCCAGGTTGGTGGTAGTCAAAGTTTGTAGGCAAGGGGGGATATTACAGCCATAATCTCGAATGGGCCATACCATTTCAGGAGGAGTTTTGATGATTGGTTGGGAATGCAGAGGTTCTTTCCTTCTAACCACACCTTGTCTCCTTGTTTCCAGGGGGTGAACTTGGTGTGTACATGGGCTTTCATTGCCTTCTGGGCTAGTTCATGGGCTGCCAGTGCTTTCTCTTATGCCTTCTCTAGTTAGGAGAGGCATCCATTAAGGGAATCAATGAAGAAAGGACCAAGGGATCAGTAGGCATGGGGTTTGTATCCTAGTATTAGGAAGAATGGGGTCTTTTTAGTGACAGAGTGGATGGAAGAGTTGTGGTGGAACTTGGCTAAGGGGATTAGTTCCTTCCACTGGAATTATACACCATTACAAAAGATTTGCAAGTAGGTTTCGACTTCCTGGTTCATGCATTCAGTTTCCCCATCAGTTTGTGGGTGGTAAGTGGATGAGAGATGGATGTTATATTGGAGGATGTGAGCCAGTTCACAGGCAAAGGCAGAGGCAAACTGTGGGCCTCTGTTGGAGATTACATGGTTATATAGGCCAAACCATGTGTAGACTTTTTCATGAAAGATTTTAGCTACTCCTTCTGCACTGATAGTTGAAGCACAAGGCATTAAAATTACCCCCTTTGTAAGACCATGGTTGACCATAACCATAAGAGCATCGAAACCCTGGACTGGGGATAGACCAGTAATGAGATCAACTGAGACCTGCTGGAATGGGCATGTGTAGGAAGATGGGAGGGGGAAGAGGAGGGGTGCCATGGGGTGAGTGTTGACTTTGTTGGCCTGACAGATGGCACACCTGGAAATGAATTGATAAATGAATGTGGTGAGATCAGGCCACCAGTAGTTGTGAGAGATTAGTTTGGTGGTGTGGAAGATGCCACCATGGCTGCCAGCAGGGGAGTCATGAAGGGACTAGACAAGCTCCTGATGAGTAAAGGCCAGAACATAGAGGCAGCCCTGGTAGAAAAGCTTACTATTATGGAAGACCTAGTCATCCAGACAAGAGCAGCCAAAAAGGGGCTGGGAGTCTTCCATAGCATATAGAGCTGTCTGCACAAGGGAATTGGAGGCCAAAGAGGAGGTTATCTTGTCTACAAGGGCAAGGTCAAGGGCACAAGTGAAGACATTATCCAGAAGAAGGGTGACAGCTTGGTTGTCAGATGAGGTGTCAATGTGGTCATAGTAGGAAAGGGTGTCAGCAGGGCTCATAGAGGTGCCAGGGACAGGGGTGAAGGTGAGGTCAAAGTCTTGCAAAAATAGGTGCTAATGGGCCTATTGGCGAGATAGTTTGTGGGGGTCTCTAAAGTATGCCAAATTCTTATGGTCAGTGATAATGGTAATGGGTAGCCCTGTGCCCTGTAAATAATGCTTCTATTCTTGGAGAGCATGCAGAACTGTGAGCAGTTCTCGGTCATAAATGTTATAGTTCCATTCAGCTGGGGAGAAATTTTTGAATAAGTAGGCACAGGGGTGATGGTCACCATTATCATCAGCCTGCATTAGTACTGCTCCAGAGGTGGTGAGGGATGCATTAGTCATAACAAAGAAAGGTTTACAGAGATCAGGAAGAGTGAGGATGGGGGCTGAGATAAATGCAGTTTGGAGGTGCCAAAATACTGTCTCCTGACCTGTGGACCATTCCCAGGGTTGGTTTTTGCAGGTGAGGGTCAGGAGGGGCTGGGCTATAGTGGAGAAATCAGGGATGAACTTTTAGTAAAAATTACAGAATCCCAGAAAGGATCTGATGCCTTTCACATTAGTTGGGACTGACCATTCTTTGATGGCACACAGCTTGGCAGAATCCATCTGTGCCCATCCTTTACTGACCACCATGCCAAGATATTCTACCTTCTTCTTGTCAAACTCACATTTGGATAACTTGAGACAGAGATGATGGTCCTGGAGCCATTGGAGGACATGGAGAGTTTGTTTATGGTGAGTCATCAAGTCAGGGGAGTGGATGAGGAGATCATCCATGTAGATGAGAAGCCATCCTTTTGCAATCATGTCACTGAATGTATCATTCATAAATGCCTGAAATATAGCCAGAGAATTGCAAAGCCTGAAAAACATTACTGTTGGCTCAAAGAGCCCCTGGAGGATGATAAAGATGGCCTTCCACTGGTCTCCTTTTTTGATGTGTACATTGTTGTATCCCCATTAGATGTCAAACCTGGTAAAGACAGTCGAGTCTTTGAGCTGGTCCATAAGAGTGGAAATAAGGGGGAGTGGATAAGCATTCTTGATCATATGTGAGTTGAGGTAGCAGTAGTCCTGGCATGGTTGCACTGAGCCATCTTTTTTGGGCACAAAGAAGAAAGGGGATGCTTGTGGGGATTTGGAGGGTCAGATCCATCTGGTCTTGAGGTGTTCTTCTATGAATGTGTTGCATGCCTCGAGTTCTTTGGGGTTGAGGAGATAAACCTTGGCAATCTTTGGGGTAAAGGACTCATGGAGGACAATGGCATGGTCATAGAAACAGGATGGGGGAAGACTATTATGGGTTTGTTCCTGGAAAACCTTTGCAAACTTCTTAGCCCATGTTGGAAGGATTACTTTGGCTCTTTGCACTTGTTGGGCAATTTCAGTGGCAAGCATTACCTTTCTCAGTAATCATTGGGCCCATGGTTCAGTGATGTTGGATAATTTCTTCTTGTAAAGTTTCTTTTCTATGTCATGTGTTGGGTCAGCAGATAAGGTTTTGATCAAGTATTGTTGATCAGTGGCTAGGGGGTGGTCTTGGGTAGGGGAATATGCTTCTGGTGTAATAGAGACATGTTCTCACTGCCAGTCAATGGAGGGGTTGACTATCTTGAGCCAAGGAGTGCTAAGGATTATGTTGTCCTTTTCTGAAGTAATAACAAAGAATTCTTGTTTCTCAAGGGTGTCATCAATTTTTAGCTGAAGGAGGGTCTTGTAGTGGATGAAGCCTCCTTGGTTCATTGTTCCATCAATGTTCAAAGTCCAAAGAGGTTGAGAGAGATGAATGGTTGGGAGATCATATTCTTTGACCAATTTTGGGTGAATGAAGTCCGCTGTCACCCCACTATCAATTAGGGCTGTAGTTTCAATGATTTGTACTCTGTCAGGAGTTAGAGAGATGGGAATATGAATTGATTTCTTGTCTTTATCTGCTATTAATATAGGAGTGAGCCATATCAGAGGAGAAGATGTTGACATTTTCCTCCACTTTAAAAATCCACTTTATAAACTTTTGCCATACTAAGCAGTTCTTTTTTAGTATCTTCGTAGCACACCTTTAGTGCTCAAAGGATCTCATCTCCATTCATCTTGTTAGCCTTTAGGTAATGAATATATTTGGCTAGCTCAGAAGACTGGGCTTGGATTTCAGCGGGGGTAGTGGCTGGTGCTATCGATGCTGCTCGGGCCTGCTCCAGCTTCCTAGGAGGACATGGAGGTGGGATAGAAGTCAAACTATTGTTGGGATGGGGGTGATTCCGAGTTGAGCATCCTTTCTTGTGGCAGATGAAACACAGTCCTTTCCTCATGTGTTCTGCCCATTGTACTGGTGTTAGTCGTACCACATTGACATCCATGGCATTGGGGTCATGGCCCTGACTGTGATTTGCTGAGAAGAAGAACCTGCCTTGACATAACTCCTTTATTCTTTGCTGCTGCCCATGGAAGTGACTAGCAGTGGAGATCCATCCCTCCAATGTGAGGGGAATTTCTCCCATAGACAAGACCATTATAGATAATTTTGGGTCAAGTCCTCCTGCAAACTGATCGATCATCGCATTTTGATTAGTTATTCTTGCTTGCAATGCAGCCAGCAGGAATTCTGACATGTAGTTGTGGAATCCATCTTCACTTGTCTTCTGTTGCAGTCCTCTTATTTTTCTATGGGCACTTGCCTCCAGATTGAATGGGAAGAAAGTCCTCTGGAAATCTTCCACCAACTTTTTGAATGTCCTTTTATGATCTGGGATGGTATTGTTGTCAATTTTTGTATACCAGTGTTCTGTGAAAGCTGCACCATAACCTTTACCAATCTTGTTGATTGTTACCAGCACTCTATCCTTGGGCTCGTAAAGGTCCTTGTTCATCACAAAGTAGGCCTTCATGGCCATTATCCATCAGGTAGCATCCTTAGATTCTCCTGAGAAGTTGTTGGGCAATCCTGCCTTCAACTCATGTTTACACTCTGTCATAGACATAACTTGTTCAGGGAATGGGGAAACAGGGGTGGAGGGAAAGAGTTCTTTGTCAGACAGGGGATCAACTGGGATAGGGGATAGCAGATGTTCCTCTCTTGGTAGGGGTGAAGTGGAGGTTTGGGTAAAAGTGTGTGGGGGAATGTGGATGGAGTGGGGAGTGGTTGGTGGTTGCTTGGAAGATGAAGAGGAGAAAGTTACTCATCGAGCTGGGGGAGCAGAAGGAGTAGAGGAGGAAGCAATAGTTGCTTTGAGGGTCTTTTCAATGCTATGAAGGAATGAGGTGACCAGGTTGCTAGGGGTGGATAGTTGAGGTGACAGTGAACATAAGGGAGTGCGAATGGAGCACTTTGGGATGGAGGAAATGTTGGGCAATGAGTTTGCTCCTTAGTAGGAGAACAGTTAGTTGACAAGCTAGTTCTTTTGTTACATACCTTGCATAGAATCTAGCTGAGCATTCACTCAAGAGTAGAATAAAGACTCAAAGAGTGAGAGTTATGCACTAAGAGGGTCTTGCCTAGTGATCAACCTTACACTAGGTGGAGAGTTCAGAGCAAGGGTGAATTGCATAGAACTAGCTTAGAGTACATAGTGGAGAGAGGTGCTATTTATACAAGTGAAGGTCTGTACACAGACCAAGGGGAATATGATGGAATCTTGTGGAAGGATTCTATAAAAGGGGAAAAGCATTCTGAAACAGATGGAACAATAATGGGCCATGGAAACACCAGAGAAGTTAGAAGGGTGTCCCATCAGAAGTGGTGCTAAGGTCATGAGAAGGAAAAGTCAGCACTAACAGAAGAACAAGGGTTGCTAGGGTGACCCAAAGGAAAATAAGTAATATCAAAGCAGATGTCCTTGGCATACCACAATATCATAACAGCCAGACTATGAAAAGGGGGTAGGGTCTGATAACAAGCAGAAAATCCTATTACTGGAAAATCTTTTCACTTCAAAAACACCCATGAAGACCAAGGCACAACAATGGGCAAAGATTTTCTCACCTGAAGCATTGGAAACTCATGTGCAGACCTGGTCCACTATGGAATCACAGATCAGTCAATATTAGAAATGTGCCAAGAAGTATGCAACTGAAGAATTAGATAAAGAGAAATCCCTCTAGACAAAAAAAGATGGTCTTATTCAATGAAAGGAACTCCTCTATGTTTTATGGGTCAAAGAACTCTGAGAGCAAATAATCCAAGAAAACCATGACCACCATATTGCTGGTCACCCCAGAGCTCACTGAATGTGTGATCTAATCATAACACACTATTATTGGCCCATGATGAGAAAAAATATCAAATCCTATGTCCAAGGATGTGACTGCTACCAAAAAGCAAAAAACCACATGATCCCTGCTCAAATGCTGGTAACACTGAACAAAATTCCCTCCTCCCCTTGGAAAATCATATTGGTCAACATTATTGGTCCCTTACCTGACACAAACCTTGCATAGAATCTAGCTGAGCATTCACTCAGGAGTAGAATAAAGACTTGAAGAGTGAATTATTATGCACCAGGAAGGTCTCACCTAGTGATCAACCTCACACTAGTCAGAGAGTTCAGAGCAAGGTTGAATTGCATAGAACTAGCTTAAGTACATGAGAGGAAAGAGGGGCTATTTATATGGAGAAGGTCTGTGCATGGACCAATGGGAACATGATGGAACCTTATGGAGAGATTCCATAGAAAGGAAAGAGCATCCTAAAGGAGAAGAAACAATAGTGGGCCATGGAAATGCCAAGGAAGTCAGAAGGGCATTCCATCAGAAGTGGTGCTAAGGTTGTGAGAAAGAGAACTTGACCTGACCCAAAGTACTGGGTTTATTAGGTTGACCAAGGGGGAAGTAAGTAATAAGAAAAGAAATGTCCTCGGCATATCACAATATTATAACATTACCCAAGTTATAAGAAAAGAATGCCATTCTAATGATTGTTGATAGATTCTCCAAGATAATATATCTATTCCCAGTCCCCTCCATAATCATGGCCAAAGGAGTCACCATCATGTTCCATGACCACATTTTAAAGCTCCACAGCACTCCCAAGAAAGTGATTTTGGACCACAGCCCCTAGTTTGTATCAGTGTTCATGAATGACCTGTACAAACTTCTCCATATTGAAGAGAACCCATCTACAGCCTATTATCTGCAAACTGATGGTCAGACCAAATGGATCAACTCCAAAGTGGAGTTGTACAGTACCTTCACCTCTATGTGAACCACTATCAGAATAACTGGGTTGAATGGCTAGCGCTTGCTGAGTTTGTGCATAATCAAAAGACCAGCAGTGCAACTCAATCCTCACCATTCCTACTCAATTATGGGCAGCAACCACTCATTAAAATTGATGACAAGAGGAACACTAAGAGCAAAAAAGCCCATGAGTTCATGTCTTGGATGAAAAAGGCTCAAGCCCAGGCAAAGACAGCTCTAGAAAAAGTGGCAATGGATATGAAAAAAATACTATGACTGAATGGTGTGCACACCCACTGTGTATAAGACAGGAGATAAAATCCTTGTCAATGGAAAACATATCTGCTCAGACCAATCTACTAAGAAACTCAAAGACAAATGATATGGTCCATTTAAAGTCATCAAGAAGGTCAGCCCAGTGGCATATAAGTTAGAACTCCTGAAGACATGGAAAGGAATTCATCCTGTCTTCTATGAATCCCACCTTTGGCCATACATGGAAGGAGTATTCCCATTACAAACCAAGCCTACACCTCTGCCACCAGTTATTCTCAAACAAACTAAAGAATATGAGGTTGAGTATATTGTTGATTCATGCCAATGCCAAGGAAAGATAGAGTACCTTGTGCAATGGAAAGGCTATCCACATGAATATTATACATGGGAACCCAAGGCATACCTCATGAATGCCAAGGAAGCTTTAGAAAAATACTACAAAGAAAATCCCAATGTGATTTGCCAAGCCATTTTCAACAAATGTGACTGCCCACTTTGTGCAGGTGATACTACTTTTTTCCAAGATCCAAATTTCAAGTCTTATGCTGCATCCCTAGTCAAGCTCCCCTTTCACATGTTCAAAATCCCCACTGTTTTGGAGCAATGGCCTTGAGAAGAGGATAATGTCAGAACTTCCATTTTTCTTTCCTTTTCCTATTCATTACTTGTACTATACAACCTCATTCCATTCCCCTTATCTTATCTTATCACACAGCCACTAGGGCTTAGGTCAATTCCATCATAGATAGTCTAGTTTCAGCCCATGACCAGCCCTAAGTTGGCCCATGTGTAGTTTTTAGTTAGTATATATAATAGTCAGTAGTATATGTTGTATTTCCTTATGCTTGGAATTCATTATCTTAGGTGCATTCACTTTGAGTGTGATCCTGATAGGATAAGTCATACCATATTGACATCCATGGCATTTGAATCATGGCCCTGACTGCTATTGTTAGTAAAGGAGAACCTGCCTTGGCATAACTCCTTAATCCTTTGTTACTACCCATGAAACCTGCTGGCAGTGGGGATCCATTCCTCCAATGTGAGAGGAATTTCTCCCATGGACAAGACCATTGTTGATAGTTTTGGATCAAGTCCTCTGGCAAACTAATTAATTAGGGCATTCTGATTGCTAATTCTCACCTGTAACACAGCCAGTTGGAATTCTGACATGTAATTGTGGAATCCATCTTTACTCATCACTTGTCACAATTCTCACATCTTTCTATAGGTGCTGGCCTCAACATCAAATGGGTAGAAGGTTCACTGGAAGTTTTTGACCAGCTTGTCAAAGGTCTTCTCCTGATTCAGAACAGTGTTGTTGTCAATCTTTGTATACCAGTACTTTGCAAATGCAGCACCCTGATCTTTACCAATCTTATTGATAGTAACCAGACCCAGTCCTTTGGGTTGTAAAGGTCCTTTTTCACAGTGAAATAGGCCTTCATGGCCATAATCCATCAAATGGCATCCTTCAACTTGCCAGAAAAGTTGTCAAGTAGGCCTGCTTTCAGTTCAATCTTATGCTTTAAAGACATAACTCATTTAAGGGAGGGGAAAGTGGGTGCAAAGGGGAAATTTTCTTCATTAGAAGGCAGGTCAATAGGAATGGAGAATAGTGGGCAGTTTTCTTTCTTGGGAGGTGGCAGGGTGGCAGGTCAGGTGAAGGAATAGGTGAGAATGCAGATAGGATAGGGGGCAGGGACTAGTGATTGGTTAGATGAGGAGGAAGAAGTGACTCATTGAGCTGGGGTAGCTGTCAGGGTAGGGGTGACAATAATGGTTTTGAGAGTTTTCTTAACACTATGAAGAAAGGAGGTAACAGGGTTACTAGAAGTGGTAGGCAGTGGTTAGGATAATAAAAATCTTAAGGGGGAATGAATGCTGTGATTGGGAGTTGAAATGGTAGGCAATGAGTTAACTCCTTAATAGGAGAACAGTTTTTGGAAAGCTAGTTCTTTTGTTACACACCTTGCATAGAATCTAGCTGAGCATCTACTCAATGGCAAGATGAAGTCCAAGAGAGTAGAGAGTACATGTCAAGGGTCTCATTGACAATCAACCTCATACCAATGGAGAGTTCACAGCAAGGTGGAATTGCATAGAACTAACTTAAGGTACAGGAGAGAAACTGGTTGCTATATATACTAATATGGAGTCCATACACAGACCAAGAAATACAATGGAACTCTGAAGAAGAGTTCCATAGAAAGGAGAAAGCATTCAAAAGAGATGAAATACAAATAAGTCATGAAAACATCTGAGAAGTCTAAAAAGGGACATGCCATCTGAATAAGATCTATGGTCATGAGAAAGAAAAGTCAGCCTGAGCCAAAGTGCTAGGCTTGTTGGGACAACCAAGGGGAAAGTAAGTAAAGAAAAAGGAAATGTCCTCAGCATATCATACAACCATAACAGACCTCAACTCTAAGTGCTCTTGCAGGTACACATATAAAGAAGCCTATGCCCCCATTGCCCATGATACCTGGGGTGATAATAATAATGAGGATATTCCATTATCCTCAAATACCTTCATAATGCCAGTAAGCACTTTCTCAGATGCCAATGATGAAGACTTCATCTCATCATCAAGTTCCTTCAAAACAGTGCCACTATGCACTTCCCTAACACCATTCTATACCCCTAAAATTCCTGCATTGGAGATGGGGATGCTGTATAAAAGCACTATGTCACTTTCCTCAAGTGAAATGGCTGCTTTGTTTGCATCTGCTATCCTATGCAAAAAGATTACAACAATGGCAAACCATTTTAATGGCAATTCATCAGATTGTAAGAGCACTAACATGAGTCAGATGATAATGATGCCAAAAAGCTCATTATATTACATCACAAAGGCTCTTGATTTGCCAACCACCCCCACCAAGGCCCAGGACTGGTCTTTCTCAAAGATGTACAAGAACTCAATAAGGAAAAGGCAGCCTGCTGCTGTGCACAGTGTGCCAAAGAGCCCAAAGATCAAGAGGGCTGTCTCTTCTGCCTCTTTGGTAAGCAGTGGCTTCCAAATTGAGTGTGCAAAGTGTGGCAAAGTGTGACCATGCAGAGATTACAAGCCAAAGTCTGCAAAAGTAACTATAACATTCTCTGTACCTAGTAGTAGTGTTAGTAATAGATATGCTGTGCTACTGGTAGAGGAGTCCAATGAATCATCTGAGGGAATCTCACATATTGAATTTACCTCAGAAAAAATGGTTGTTATTTGCACAAAGAAGGAAAAGTACAAGAAACCAAAGATGCCTGCTTCAAAGAAACAAGCTGAAACTAAGGAAATGCCAAGAATTGAGTATTTCTCAGGCAAAATGGTAGTCATCCATTCAAAAGACAAAAAGGCTATTCAAGATTAGTCCAAGAAAATCCTTAAAAGGAATCCCAATACTAATGCACAGAAGGAGTGTGTGCTAGCAAAGGAAGTCCTGAAAGTGGTCTGAGAGGACCAGACAGTTCCACTACCCTTGAGAGGATCCCCAGGTGTGGCTAGGTATAATCTATACTTATCAGTAGCAGTAATAGTCCCCACTTGTGAACAGGTGTTAGTGTCCACTGGACTCCATATGGCCATTGAGAAAGGCCATTATGGTAGAATTGCACCACACTTTGGCTTAGTAGTAAAGAGCTTGATAGCCACCAGAGCAAGTGTAGTAGATTATAACTATAAAAAGGAGGTAAAAGTCCTTTTCTTCAACCATTCAAATAAAGATTTTGTTATAAACACTAAGGACTGTATAGCTTAAATGATTATTGAGAAAATAGCCATGCCTATTGTAGAGGAGACAAATTACTTTGAAAACAGTACCAAGTGAGGTTATAAAGGCTTTGATAGTACCAGTGTCAGGAGAGTATGCCAACAATGGCTTAACATGGTTGATTTCTAGTCTATCTGATGGATTCAACAATAAGTAAGTACATAATAAAGATGAGAAATGTGCACTTGAACACATTTACTCCTTCATACATTACAAGTGACATTCAGAGATAGACAAAAATTTGCTTACATATCTTTGGAATATAACCAAAGAAGGGTTCATATGAGTGCTTTATAATCTACAAAAGAAACTGTGATTCAAGAAAGCATTGGAAAGACAATCACATCATAATAGCCTAGAAGTACCAGCCAATATCAAAGCAGACAGTGGTGACAAAATCCAGGTTAAAGCTTTAGTTGATTCTAATTACATAGGTTCCTCTGTCAATATCAAATTCATCAAAGAAAAGAATATCTGGACTAGTAAACTCCCTTGTCCTATTCAAGTATATAATGCCAATGGTTTATTAAACAAGGCAGGGAGTATTACAGAGTTTGCTATAGTAGAGCTTAGTATATTAAACCACAATGAAAAAATTGCTCTAATAGTAACTAAATTGAGTTCCAATACTATATTCCTCAGATATGATTGGTTATTCCTATACAATCCAAAATAGATTTGCCAACTGGTTGAATTGAGTTTAGGTGTGAAAATGATCACATACTGAAACTCAAGAAAATTAAAGACAATGACAATAAGAAATTCAAAGTCAAGTACTCTGAAGGTGAATGATTTTTCCAGTTCAATATTTATTGACTATTCAGAAATATAGCCACTGAGATCACTACCAAGGAGTATGCAACAAAAAAGAAGAAAACATTTGAGAAAGCTGCTCTGGCTTACACTCATAACTTTATTGATGTGTTTTCCAAAGAATCATTCAATAAATTACCACCACAATTACCATGGGACCATGTGATAGAGCTTACCCTGGGTAATCACATGATTGATTGTAAGACATATCCATTTGGCCCTGGTGAACAAAAGGAGTTGAATGCATTTCTCAAAAAAAATCTTAAATTAGAAAGGATCAGACTGATACACACCTTGCATAGAATCTAGCTAAGTGTTCACTCAAGAGTAGAATGAAGACTTAAAGAGTGAAGAATATGTGCCAAAGGGGTCTCACCTAGTGATTAACCTTACACTAGACAGAGAGTTCAGAGCAAGGTTGAATTGCGTAAAACTAGCTTAGAGTACAAGGTTGGAGAGGGGCACTATTTATATAAATGAGGGTCTGCACACAGACCAGGTGGAGCATGATGGAATCTTGTGGAAAGATTTCATAGAAGGGAAAAAGCATCCTAAAGAAGATAAAACAATAACTGGCCATGGAAATGCCAAGGAAGTTAGAAAGGAATTCCATCAGAAGCGGCACTGAGGTTGTGAGAAAGAGAACTCAACCTGACCCAAAGTACTGGGTTCGTTAGGTCAGCCAAGAGGAAAATAAGTAACAAGAAAAGAGACGTCTTCAGCATACCACAATACCATAACATTACCCCCTTCATAGCTTTGAAGGACCACCTCAAAGACCACCTCTAAAACAGTATCCACTCCTATCTCAAAGTTCCAGCCCCAAAAGATCACCCTTATTGTACACAATATTGTTATTGTCATAGTCAGAGGCCAAGAAAGAATGATAGGCCTCCAGGCAGGAATTAGCAAGATGTGCAGTGGACCTGCAGCATGCACAAGGATGGAAGGGATATCAACAGGGAGGGTGGCCAGGCACATGACAATAAGGGCAAATGCACAAAGGGCATCACCCACATGTATGGCCAGGGGCCCAGACATAGCAGATAGTGCATTGGTAATAGGGGCAATGTTGGATAAGATGTTCAGTGAAGTTGCACCGAAAGCAAGTGAGGAGATGAGGTGGGGGAATGGGCAAGCCTGGAGGGGAAACTGGATCAGTGGTTACAGAAGTATGGGGGACAATGGAGCTGGATGTTTCCTATTCTTCTATTGCTTGATTAGTGACTTCAAGCCTTTTAGTGCAGGCCATATTGAATTCTGTGGGGGTGCCCCCACTGTTGGCATGGGCAGGGATAGAAGGAGGAGTAGTGGCAGTGGGGGTGATGGAATGTGTAGGGACTTCAACAGGTGGCATGGGAGTGGACAGAGTGTGGTTGCTATCATATATTTGCTAATCCATGGGATTGAGTGAGTCATAGAGTGGGGTGAGTATGGAGGAAACATGGGAAAGTGGAAGGCGATCAACAATATAGCTGAATCCATTGGTATGAAGTAAGGCAAGGATGGTGGTGCAGACATCAGCTAACCCAAGCTGAATTGCAACTCCATGGAATGTTTCATCTATGTCCTGGTAAGAATGCTAGGGGACAGCATCATAGTAAAGGGAATCTAAAGAAGAATATGTGTGGAAAAGGGTAACCAAACCATGTAAGATGGTATTACTTGCAAACAGTGGGTCTTTTTCAATCAAAAGTGTTAATCGAATGTTTAAGATTACAAAAGCATACATCATCTTGCACCTTCCCATTGGGAGGTACATGGAATGGACATGATAGGGTGGCATTGTGTGTGGGGCAGGGTGGTGGAAGCAGCAGGAGACAGGGGAGACAAATGGGGAGGTAGAGCCAATAAATATGTTATTGTTGGGTAGATTTGGAGGGAAAGTCGGTGGGGAATTGCTTCTTATATTCTTGGAGGGTGGTCTGTGCATTCTCTAAGTTTCCCTCAGGTTCCCACATTGATTCTGCTATTGGCCAGCCCTTTCACCAAATAAGGAATCAGAAAGATCTGTGTACCTTCTTATGCTGCAGAATCTTTCCTACTTCAAACTCCACCTCATCTCCATCAATGTCAGGTGGGTTGTATGTGAAATTTGGCCTGTGTTTGGGTGTTTCATGATATGGCAATAAGAGGGAGGCATGAAAGACATCATGGATTTTCCAAGCTATTGGTAATCAGAGGTGATAGATGAGGAGGGATATTACAGCTGTGATTTCAAATGGGCCATATCACTTAGGGAGGAGCTTCTGCAATTGGTTGGGGATTTGGAGGTTCTTTTCTTCCAACCAAACCTTGTCTTCCAGTTTCCAGGAGGTGAACTTGGCATTTACACAGGACTTCATTGCCTTCTGGGCCAGTTCATGGGCTGCTAGTGCTTCTTCTCATGCTTTTTCTAGGCAGGAGAGGCATCCATCCAGGGAGTTGACAAAGGAGGGACCAAGTAGAGGGTAGGAGCAAGGTTTGTATCCTAACATTAGAAAGAAGGGAGTTTTCTTAGTTACAGAGTGGATTGAGGAATTATGATGGAATTTGGCTGAGGGAATCAATTCCTTCCACTGGGATTGTATGCCATTACAGAAAATGTGTAAGTAGATTTCAACCTCTTGGTTAACATGTTCAGTTTCTCTGTTGGTTTGGGGGTGATAAGCAGACAAGAGGTGGATGTCATACTGAAGATTCTGAGCCAGTTCTTGGGCGAAGGCTGAGGCAAACTGTGGACCTCTATTGGAGATCACATGATCATACAGTCCAAACTGTGTGTAAACTTTTTTGTGAAAGATTTTGGCAACTCCTTCCATGCTGATAGTTGAAGTGCAAGGTATAAGAATTATCCCCTTCATAAGGCCATGGTCAACCATGACCATGAGAACATCAAATTCCTAGACAGGGGGGAGGCCAGTAACAAGTTCAACCAAGATCTGCTGGAATGGACAGGTGTAGAAAGGGGGGAGAGGAGAAAGAGGGGGCGCTATGGGGTGGATATTGACCTTGTTGGCCTAGCAAATGGCACACCCAGAAATGAATTGACAGATGAATGCAGCAAGCCCAGGCCACCAATAATCATGGGAGATCAGCTCAGTGGTGTGGAAGATACCACTATGGCTGCTAGCAGAAGAGTCATGAAGAGACTGAACAAGTTCCTGGTGGGCAAAGATGGGGACATAGAGATGACCTTTGTAAAACAATTTCCATCTTGAAAGATCCAATCATCTGGGTGAAAATGGCCAAAGAGGGGTTGGGAGTTTTCCATGGCCTGTAGAGCATGTTGAATGAGGGGGTCAGAAGTGGTAGAAGCAGTGATCTTGTCAATGAGGGCAAGGTCAATGGCTTGTGCGAAAATAGTATCAAAAAGGAGGGTGATGGCTTGGTTGTCAGAGGAGATGTCAACACAGTCATGGTGAGAGAGGGCATTGGCAGGACCCATAGAGGTGCTGGGGACAGGAGTGAAGGTGAGGTCGAAGTCTTGTAAAAACAAGTACTAATGGGCTTGTTGGCAAGACAACTTGTGGGGGTCCCTAAAATAAGCTAAATTTTTATAATCAGTGATAATAGTGATGGACAACCCAGTGCCCTGCAGGTAATGCTTCCATTCTTGGAGGGCATGCAGAACCACTAGCAGTTCTCAATTATAGATGTCATAGTTTCATTTGTCTAGGAAGAAAGTTTTAAACAGGTAAGCACAAGGATGATGATCACCATTATCATCGGCCTGCATCAGTACAGCCCTGGAGGCTGTCAGTGACATGTCAGTCATTACAATGAAGAGTTTATGAAAATCTGGGAGGGTGAGGATGGGGGCCAAGGTGAATGCAGTTTGGAGCTGGCGAAATGCTGTTTCTTGTGCCAAGGACCATTCCCAAGGTTGATTTTTGTGGGTGAGGGTCAAAAGGGGCTGGGCAATAGTGGAGAAGTCAGGGATGAACTTTTGGTAGAAATTACAGAAGTCCAGGAAAGATCTAATGCCTTTTACATCCATCAGGGCAGACCATTCCCTGATGGCATGCAATTTGGCAGGGTCCATCTGTGCATGTCCTTTTCCTACCACCATGCTGAGGTATTCCACCTCCTTCTTGTCAAACTTGCACTTGGACAGCTTGAGACAGAGATGATGGTCTTGGAGTCATTGAAGGACCTGGAGGGTTCACTCATGGTGTGTCATGAGGTTGGAGGAATGGATGTGGAGATTGTCCATATAGATGAGGAGCCATCCTTCTGCGATCATATCTTCAAACATGTCATTCATAAATGCTTGAAATGTGGCTGGTGAATTGCAAAGCCTGAAGAACATTACCATTGGTTCAAAGAGTTCCTAGGAGGTGATAAAGGTGGCTTTCCACTGGTCTCCCTCTTTGATGCACATGTTGTTATACCCCCATCAAACATCAAATTTGATAAAGATGGTTGAATCCTTAAGCTGGTCCATGAGGGTTGAGATGAGAGGGAGTGGGTAAGCGTTCTTGATCATGTGCAAATTAAGGTATTGGTAGTCCTAACATGGTCATACTGACCCATCCTTCTTGGGCATGAAGAAGAAGGAAGATGCCTGTAGGAACTTGGATGGCCAAATTCGTCTGGTTTTGAGGTATTTCTTTATGAATGCATTGCATGCCTCAAGTTTCTTGTGATATGCACCTTGCATAGAATCTAGCCAAGCGTTCACTCAAAAGTAGAATGAGGACTTGTAGAGTGAAGATTACACACCAAAGAGGTCTTGTCCAGTGATCAACCTTACACTAGACAGAGAGTTCAGAGCAAGGTTGAATTGTGTAGAACTAGCTTAGAGTACATAGTGAAGAGAGGTGCTATTTATACAAGTGAAGGCCTGTGCACAGACCAAGGGGAACACAATGGAATCTTGTGAAAAGATTCCATAGAAAGGGAAAAGCATCCTGAAATGGGTGAAACAATAATGGGTCATGGGGACAGCCAAGAAGTCAGAAAGGTGTCCCATCAGAAGTGGCACTAAGGTTGTGAGAACAAGAAGTCAGCACTAACAGAAGAACAAGGGTTGCTAGGGTGACCTAAAGGAAAATAAGTAATATCAAAGCAGATGTCCTCAGCATACCACAATACTGTAACATTACCCCCTTCATAGCTTCAAAGGTCCACCCTAAAGATCACTTCCAAAATGTTCTCCACTTCTATTTTAAAATTCTGGCCCTGAAAGATTGCCCTCATTGTAGATGACATTGTTATCATCAAAGTCAGAGGCTGAGAAAGCACAACAGGTCTCTGGGCATGAGTTAGCAAGATGGACTGTGGACCCACAGCATATGCAAGGATGAAAGGGGCAGTGACAGAGAAGATGGCAAGGTGCATGACAATATTGGCAAATATGCAAAGGGCATCACCCATGAGTATGGCCAGGGGCCCAGACAAAGCAGATGATATATTGGTACTGTGGGCAGTGTTGGATGAGGTGGTCAGTGGATTGACACTGAAAGCACAAGAGGAAGTGGGATGGGAAATAGGGAAGCCTGGCAGGTGGATAGGATCTGGGGAAATGGTGACTTGTGGAGCTACCAGTGTGAATGTCTCCTGTTCTTCTATGGCTCGGTCAGCTACCTCCAACCCTTCTGTGCATGCAATATCAAACTCAGTGGGTGTGCCCCCACTGTTGGCATGGGTGGGAGGTGCAGGGGGTGAGGGTGCTATGGGAGTGGCTAGGTAAGTGGGCATAACATCAGGGGGCATGGGGGTGGACAGGGTATGGTCACTGTCATATATGTGCTAATTGGTGGGATTTAGGGAATCATACAGGAGGGAGAGAATAGAGGAGACTTGGGAGAGGGGAAGACGGTTCATGACATATCTGAAGCCATTGGTGTGAAGTAGGTTGAGGATGGTGGTATGGATATTATTTAATCCTTGCTGGATGGTGATCTCTCGAAATGTTCCATTGATATCCTGGTACAAGTGTTGGGGAACTATGTCATGGTAAAGGGCATCTAAAGAGGAATATCTACAAAACAGGGTAACAAGGCCATGTAAGGTGGCATTATTTGTAAAAAGGGGATCTCTTTTGATGGAGAGAGTTAGACAAATGTTTAAAATAACAGAGGCATACAGCATATTATGCTATTTTGTGGAAAGATGCATAGAGTGGACATAGTAGGGGGACATCATATGTAGGAGGGGTCGGTAAGAGTGATGAGAGATGGGAGAGGAGGTCGAAGAGGTTGGGCCAATAGACATGGTGAGGATTAGTTGGATAAGGGGGGGAAGTCAATAGGGAACTGGCTTTTATATTCCTGGAGGATGGTCTGTGTGTTCTCCAGGTTATCTTTGGGTTTTCATGTCAATTCCACTATTGGCCAGCCCTTCTATCAGACTAAAAACTGGAAAGATCTGCACACCTTCTTATGTCACAGAATCTTCCCTACTTTGAATTCCACTTCATCTCTGTCAATGTCAGGAGGGTCATATATGAAATTCGGTCCATGTTTGGGTGTTTCTTGGTACAGTGATAAAAGGGAGGTATGAAAGACATCATGGATTTTCCAGGCCATTAGTAGTCAGAGATGATAGGTGAGGGGGGATATTACAGTGGTGATTTCAAATGGGCCATATCTCTTCAGGAGAAGCTTTCGCGATTGGTCAGGAACTTGGAGGTTTTTTCCTTCTAGCCAGACCTTATCTTCCTGTTTCCAGGGGGTGAACTTGGCATTTATGCAGGATTTCATTGCCTTTTGGGCCAGTTCATGGGCTGCTAGTGCTTCTTCTCATGCCTTTTCTAGATAGAAGAGGTGTTCATCAAGGGAGTCAACAAAGGAGGGGCCAAGTGGTGGATAGGAGCAGGATTCATAGCCCAGCATTAGGGAGAAGGGAGTTTTCTTGGTGATAGAGTGGACCATGGAATTATGGTGAAACTTGGCTAAGGGGATTAGCTCTTTCCACTAAGATTGTACACTGTTACAGAAGATATGTAGGTAGATTTCTATTTCTTGATTAATGCATTCAGTTTCTTCATCCATTTGGAGATGATAAGCAGACGAAAGGTGGATGTCATACTGGAGGATCTGAACCATCTCTCAGGCAAAGGCTGAGGCAAACTATGGACCTCTATCAGAGATTACATGGTCATACAGTCTGAACTGGGTGTAGACTTTTTCATGAAAGATTTTGGTGACACCTTCCATACTGATAGTGGAAGTGCAAGGTATTAAAATTACCCCCTTCATAAGACCATGGTCAACCATGACCATGAGGGCATTGAAGCCCTGGACAGGGGACAGACCAGTAATGAGGTCAACCAAGATCTGTTGAAATGGTCAGGTACAGGAGGATGGGAGGGGGGAGAGAGGGGGCATGGTGGAGTGAGTATTGACTTTGTTGGCCTGGCAGATGGCACACCCAGAAAGGAAATGTCAGATGAATGCCATGAGCCCAGGCCACCAGTAGTCATATGAGACCAGCTCAGTAGTGTAAAAGACACCACCATGGCCACCAGCTGGGAAGTTATGAAGGGACTGGACAAGTTCCTGGTGAGCAAAGGCAGGAATGTAGAGATGGCCCTGGTAAAAGAGTTTACCATCATGGAAAACCCAGTCGTTCAGACAAGATCAGCTAAAAAGGGGCTAAGAGTTTTCCATGGCATGCAGGGCCATTTGCACAAGGGGATTGAAGGCAGAGGAGGCAACAATCTTGTTGATGAGGGCAAGGTCAAGGGTGCAAGCAAAGACATCATCTGGAAGGAGGGTGATGGCTTGGTTGTTGGATGAGGTGTTGATATGGTCATGGTAAAAAAGGGAATCAGCAGGGCCCATGGAGGTGCCAGGGACAGGGGTAAAGATGAGGTCAAAGTCTTGCAAAAACAGGTGCCAATGGGCTTGTCAGTGGAAGAGTTTGTGGGAGTCTCTAAAGTATGCCAGATTCTTATGGTTAGTGATGATGATAATGGGCAACCCTATGCCCTGCAGATAATGCTTCCATTCATGGAGAGTGTGCAGAACTGCCAATAGTTCTTGTTATGGTTTATTCTTTCCTTTCCTTTATTTCTCACTATACGCGAACTGTATAACCACTTAGCCATTCCCATGGGCATGTGCTGACTCTTTCGGACTTCGCACTCAGCCAATACCCTGGTTACAAGCTTCCCTTATCATTTCTCTTTTATCTCTTATCATACGACTCTTCAGCCAATGGCCATTCTACCTCTTATCATTTATCTTTGGCCTATGGCCATTCTTTCTCAAGTCGTACAATCTTTTATTTCCTTTATGAACTTGGTCCATGCTCAGTTTATACCAGTATATAAACCTCACCCTGTACACAGTACTCCTGAGACTAGATCTACTTGGATATACTGCTAAATCCTTGCGACTGTCCCTCAACTCACTCGACTGACTTTTAACTTAGTCCCTATCCCAAATCCTCTATTGCAATTGGAGGTAGAGCTGCATAATCACACTCTGAATGATACCACAGGATTAGCTTCTTAAGTCTATGTTCGTCCCTACCTGGGCCAAGTGTAACAAAAGATCTAGTCTCTTCTCTTCTGGCAGCCATCATTGCTGACCAGATCACCCATTGATAAAGATTTCATCCTCGAAGAACCCCAAGTCCACGCCCAAGAAAGGAAAGACACCCCTCCGAGTATCACCACTTAAACTCCGACACCCTAACCCTCTTATTTCCAACACCTCAGACTCCAAACCAGATAACGGATGAAGATCAGAGGAAAAACCCTGATCACTTGGCACTAGACCTGAAGGAAAAACCAAAGGTGCCAATGAAGGATCTGCTGAGCGAATAGTACTCACGCAGTTTGATACAGATGTAGGACCATGCCACAAAGCTGCTACCTCCACAGGACCCGCAGAACAAGATCTCTCACAGTTACAGACCTCGACCAAAATGTCAACGATGACGATGAAACCCACTGAACTCAAGATTGGAGCACCTGAAGCCTATGATGGGAAATACGAAACAGCTGAGTCCTTCCTTCTCTTAGTAAAAGCTTACCTTTTGATCAACAAAGAGCTTTACAATGACGATGACAAGAGAGTCACATATGCTCTCTCTTACATAAAGGAAGGTGTGGCACTCCAGTGGGCCATCAGATTCAGGGCCAAATGCCTTAGCAAGAAAATGCTGTCCTTCAGGACTTTCTAGCAGTTTGAAGAAGAATTCAAGGCCTTTTTTGAATATGCTGATATGCAAGCGGAGGCTATCACTAAGATGTCAATCCTGACAATGAACGACTGGAAATCGATGTCCCTCAATAAATACATCATGAACTTCCGGACATACACAGCTAGGAGCAGAATCACCTAGGATGCTGTGTTGATCAAATTTTTCTCTCGTGGACTAAAACCTGCTTTGACACACAGAATCCTCAGGATGGATACACCACCATCATATATCGATGAGTGATATGAAAAGGCACTGTACTTCCAGGCTGTCTATGAATGACTAACTGCCTTTATGGCACGAATCTCGACCAACCCCAAGGGTCGACTGACACCAACATACACCCCCTGATGAAACCAAGACCCTGACAGAATGGATGTCGACAGAATTGAACTCTCTAAGAAAGAGAGAGATGAACACATCAGAAACGGCAAATGCTTTGGCTGCCATGAACACAGACACGTCTATCACAACTGTCCAGATAAGAAGACGACCAAGACTCACCCTTCGACTCAGAAGAAGAAGAAGGATACAGTAAAAGCTGTGAGGTGAGCTGTGAAGAAAGAAGAGTCCTTGGACTCTGGAGATGAAGTGGACACTGAAGAAAGCGACGACGAAGAGGCTGCACAAACAGCCCACATCTCCATGAAATGAAAGGGTTTTTAGATGGGAGGACTTCATCAATGCAAGTACCTCCCCAACTCTCTTGCTCCCCTATACTTATAGCTGATCAAAATAAACATGGACTGCGAGTTCTCATCCAGTTTATGGCTACAGGAAAGAGCAAGAAAGACATTGACACTAAAGCCCTGATTGACTGTGGAGCAGATATCTCCTGCCTTGACTGGAGCTTTGCGAAAAGATACCGACTTTCCATCGAAAAACTGTTCTACCCCTTGAAGGTGATGAACGTCGACTACACTGAGAACAAACATGGTGAGATCCAATACAAAATGATGCTCTATTTCTGAACCAGATCCATCATCACAAAAGCTCAGTTCCATGTGATGAATTGCAGATAACAGACAATGATATTGGAAATGCCATGGCTTCGATCGATCAATCCAATGATCGACTGGATAAAAAGGACCCTTGATATCCCTGACTCCCATGACCTATCCTCCGAATTCTACCAGACAACCTCGTCCTTCCAGACTCAGCCACAACGATATATCTGCTTGGTTAAAGCTTCTGAGTTTAAAGTCAAAAAGCTATTGACAACTGCTATGATTTTTATAAAAAGATCAAAGCATGTAGCCAGACACGACTTGTATGCTGCCAAACTGATGACCATCCCTGCACTTGACAAGGGATTGATTGATACGAAGATAGCTGTACATCTCCCCAAAGAAACCTATGGCCGGATTGCCTCACAAAGCGGGCTTGCTGTCAAACACGGAATACAAACCAGTGCTGGCATGATTGACCCTGACTACAGAGGACCCCTGAAAGTCCTTCTGTGCAACCACTCAAAGAATGACCTGGAGATTAATGCTGGAGATCGAGTAGCTCAACTTGTGCTTGAAAAAATTGACACCTCCCCTGCCAACGAAACCGACGACCTTGATGAAACTGAACAAGGTGACCAAGGTTTTGGATCTTCTGATTTGCCAACAATGAAGGTCCTTAACTTCTGTGGTATAACAACCCCTGACTGGATGATTAAAAGGATGAGACGATGGGCAGACAGGGAACGAAAGGTGTTATGGAAAGTCCAGCGACTCCCCTGACCCCGATGAATGTGATGGCTCCATGCTTACACAACAGCCATGAAACTTGCCAAAGAAGCTGAGAAAAAGAAACTGAAACTGATGCTCCCACAAGAATACAAGGAGTTTAGAATGATCTTTGAAAAGGAGGCTACTGATCATGTCCCTCCTTCATAACCTTATGACTACCTGATAAACCTTGACGACACCTTTGTACCAAAAGTGGCAAAGGTCTACCCATTATCCCCCAATGAATGACAGGCCACAGAAGCCTTTATTGAAGAAAACCTACAAATTGGAAAGATACGGCCTTCAAAATCCCCTCAGGCCTCTCTATTCTTTTTTGTCAAAAAGAAAGATGACAGTCTATGACCCTGCCAAGATTATAGATATGTCAATGAACATATGATCAAGAATGCCTATCCTCTCCTGCTTATTTCTGACCTCATCAACAAACTAAAGAACACAAACATATATATGAAGTTTGACATACGCTGGGGTTATAACAACATTTGGATCAAGGACAGAGACCAATGGAAGGCTGCCTTTATTATCCATAAGGGGCTTTATGAACCAACAGTTATGTTCTTTGGATTGTCAAACTCACCCCCTACATTCCAGAGATTTATGAATGATTCCTTCAGGGATATGATAGTGAAAGAATGGCTTGTTATTTACATGGACGGCCTACTGATCTTCTCAGATGACATGAAGATGCACAAAGAACAAACCCAACACATGCTAGCATGCATGAAAGAACTCAACCTCTGCCTTAAGCTCGAGAAATGCCACTTCAACTGCTCTGAAGTTGAACACCTTGGTATGATTATAAAGCAAGGGCATGTTGCAATGGACCCTGTCAAGGTAAAGGGGATAGAAAACTGGCTGACACTGACAAAAGTCAAGGATGTTCGATTATTTCTGGGGTTCACTAACTTTTACAGACGATTTGTACCCCATTATTCTGATATCACCAGACCCCTCCTTGACTTAACAAAAAGAAACCACCCCTGGGAGTGGACGATCCAACATAACAATGCCTTCAAACGGCTGAAAACAATCTTTACTAAAGAACTGATTCTGGCCATGCCGAACCTCAAATGACCTTTCACTATTGTGACCAATGCCTCCAAGTATGCCACTGGAGGAATATTATTACAGACCAACACCAATGGAAAATGGCACCCATGCACCTATATCTCCCAGACCTTTACTTCCACTGAACAAAATTATGACATATTTGACAGAGAACTGCTTGCCATCATACAGGCATTGAAAACATGGTGTCATTACCTCCAGGGAACGCCACATAAGGTGATGATTTTCACTGATCATAAAAATCTGACATACTTTAGAAAACCACAAAACTTGAACCAATGACAGGCAAGGTGGCTATTAGACCTTGCTGATTACAATTTTCAGATAACACATGTACCCAGAAAACTTCTATCCGGACCTGACACTCTTTCCAGACGACCCAATTTGATACCCCAGAATGACAATGACAACACGGTAACGACACTTCTTCCCCTATCAGTCTTTGTAAACCTTGTTGATTTAGCCCTGCAGGACAAGATTCGTCTCTCGACCCCTGATGACCTGGTAGTCCTCACAGCTCTCTGACAAATGGAGGGTGTTCCATCTTTCCTCTGCAACTGACTCTCCGACTGGAAATATGACGCTGGTATCTTAATGTACCAGAACCAGGTCTATATTCCTCCCGGTCATCGAAAAGCCATAGTTGAACAGAATCACAATCATGACGCTGCTGGACACCCTGGCTATTTGAAAACACAACAACTTGTCGCCAGGGAATACTGGTGGCCTGGCCTGGCTGCCTTTGTTTAGAAATATGTTGAGGGCTGTGCTATTTGCCAGCAGAACAAGGCCAACACCCATTCTACCATGGCTCCCCTGACTCCGATCCCTTCTCACACATCATGGCCCTTTCAGCAAGTGTCCTGTGACTTGATAACCAACCTCTCCTGATCCGACGACTTCGACTCACTTCTGGTCATGGTAGACCATGGGCTTATGAAGGAGGTAATCCTTTGCCCCACGAAGAAAAAAATTGACTCAGCTGGCATCACCATGCTGTTTTATGAAAAGGTCTACACTTGTTTTGGCCTTTATGACAAGATCATCTCTGACCAAGGCCCACAGTTCACCTCTGCATTTACAAAAGAACTTGGATAACTACTTGGATATGACCTTGCCTTATCTACGGCGTATCACCCTCAGACAGATGGAGAAATGGAATGAGTCAACCAAGAAATTGAGATGTATCTGCACATTTACTGCACATTGAACCCCACCTTGTGGGCTGAAAAGATTCCCATGGCAGAATTCACACATAACCACCAACCTCATTCCACGACCAGTCAATCTCCATTCTTTCTCATGATGGGCTATGAACCCCGCTCCCTTCCCACAGTCATCTCTGATACAAACCTCCCTATAGTCAAAAACTGCTTAAAACGACTCTCCACAGCTTAGGACGAAGCCCTTGCTGCTCATGAACTAGCACAGATGATGATGAAAAGACAAAATTGACACTCATTTATGCCCTTTGCCCAAGGGGACAAAGTTTGACTAGAAGTGCACAATTTGAAGTGCCACATGGAGAACCCGAAGTTCACTGCAAAACAAGAAGGACCCTTTATGATAACCAAGGTTCTATCTCCGATCACTTATCAACTTCAACTGCCGGAATTCTAGAAGATCCACCCTGTCTTCCATGCTTCTCTCTTATTGCCCTATCACGAAAACAACATACATGGGCTGAATTTCAAGAAGCTGCCACCGAAACTTATAGAAGGGGAAAAAGAATACGAAATAGAAGTGATCCTTAGTCACAAAGGATCCCCAACCCGTTAGAAATTCCTTGTCAAATGGAAAGGATATCCATTGGCTGACAACTCATGGGAACCAGAAAGTTCCCTAGATAACACCCCTAGATTGCTGAAAGCCTATAAAAAGGCACATCCTCAGTCATTTCAGTAAATTGCTCTTTCAACCTTGACCACCACCTATGATATAAATACCATCCAAGAACACCCCTTCGCCCACATTCTCAAAAACCCTATGACTGAACCTGGCCTTCACACCATGACTGTCGCTCTTTTGGATCCTGCTTATGCCCTTGCTCTTTCTCATTCATTGGACACAAATTTACTTTTAGACATTTTCTATAGATCTTTCTTAGCAACCCAATGCATCATCCTCTGCCTCAACCATATCATGGTCCAATTACCCAGACCCCATGATGACCTGCAAAGGGAACTTATGGCAACATGCAGGACCACCCTTCAGATGGCACAACACGCGAGGGATGAGCTTGAGGACCAACTATTGATTGGAATGGACCAATGTCATATGGAAGATGTCCTAGTGGACCTTTCCGCCCACTGTGCTCATGATGCTCCACCGTTTGTTTGAACATCCTCTCCGCCTCCATTACCACTCCCACCTTGCCATGACCCATCACTCTCTCCTACCACCTACATACCCATTTCCCATGGAAGAATCACCCCAGAAGATGCCATTACCCCCATCCTCACTGAAGAAGAAGCACTTGCACTTGACCACCTTGAACACCAGTCAATTGAAGAGGATCAACAACGAGCAATAGCAATAGCACCCCTGCCACCATCTGACCCCCACTTTCCCGAAGCATGCTTCATCTGTTGATAACTTGGCCACGTAAGGGTCAATTGCTCCCTCTATC